>JAWDGP010003079.1:380000-390000 GCA_033675545.1 Elysia crispata | reverse complement strand
ACGTCTCCTCTCTGTTTCCTCGCGAGATTTACCTAATGTGGTAGAAACGGCTGGAAATCACTTTTTTTTACATAATCGACTTAGAATAAAAGAGGAAAACAAATGCTAAATCAGAGGGTGGATCAGGTGCTAGGCGATAGGATAAGCTGAGTAAACATTTCCATGATCCTGATAGCGTAAGTTACAGGATCTTGTTGGAGCAACCATAGATTGAACCAACAACCATCACAGGTTTTCTCCGATCAAAGTTTGAATCAGAGAGGTGAGAAAGACCGACGATAACGTCTGGCCACTATACCAGTAGATCATGCCTCTCCTGACGAATGAATGTAGAGGCCAGTTCTGAAAATAGTTTATAGACTCCGCCATAGGCAGTGTGAGTTGAGTTTTTCCCGTGATCAGAATAAAACTGCTGGGCCTGCAAATCGGTTAAAGCAGTTCGATTCTTTTAACCATGTTTTGTTTGTTGTTGTTTTTTTTTTTTTTTTTTTGTTTGCTTTTTGTTGTTTTTGTTTAGGGGAGGGAGCGCGGGGGGCATGGGGTCTCACCAGCAAATACTATTTTGATGTTTCGTCAAAAGAATTATGTTGAAGTAATAAATCATATCTTAAACAGATAACAAGCAGTGCAGCTAACTAATGTAAACACGTTAAAAACAAAGCAGTAACAAATTGATAAATGAAGAAAGTATAGTTGATTACTTTCAATGCTTCTTCATTGCGAGTGACTGATCCAAATTCAAACAAAAGGCAAGATGGGAAGCATCATTTTTTTATTTATTTAGTACCAACGTTTTCAATACACTTATCGTTCAATATGGTTACTTTTCTTTCTATGACATGACGTGTCTTCGTCCTTGCCCATGCTACTGTTTCTTTCTCGTGGTGTCCTCAGAGAGATGAGCGCCTTCCATGAGAAGCTCTCTGTCAAATCTTGCCGACTTGTCCACTTCATAGTCTCCCTGAACCGCGATTGTCTCGTTTCGGACGTCTGTGTGTCTAGGTCGTCGGTCCGCGAGAAAAGAGCGGAAATTTCCAGCATCACTTTCAAAGGTCGGTCCGGAAATGCTCAGATGTTTTTTAGAGCTGAGGTCAAAGGGCAATCTAGGGGAAGCTACTGTCGGCTGGAGGAGACCCTCCTACACGGACAAGACAGAGAACAATAGAAGGTTCGGGCAGTGCCAGTGTTAAGATGGCCTAAAATGGCGACTCCTGCAAAAAAAATGGCCCCCGACGGTGTTGTTGAAGTGTTCCGAGAAGTGAACCCAATAGCATTTACATAACATAACAAGATGGCCGTCAAGGGGCATTAGGCTCGTGACAAAGATCGGAGCTGCGTCCACAGCGCCACATCCTAGAGCTCTATTGACTGAAGGGTTGATACCGAGGAGACACGCGCCAGTGATACTTGGGCTGGTATTTGTTTCTTACATTTAGGCCAGGTGCTCTGTGTTTTATGGCGGCTGTGGACAGATTGAGTGGAGCTTTAGGTTCTCACTCAAGTTGAGAGGAGAGAAGGCGGTCAGGACATTAATATTCATTAAATTATTGTGGTTACTTTCTTCGTGGGTTACGGAGATAAAGGTGGGACGAAATCTACGGCTTGTACAGACCAGAAAGGAGCGAGGGAAGATACGGACAGGGGCGGAGTCGGATGCCACACGGAGAAGAGGTCGAGAAGAGACGGTGGTCGCGTGATCGACCACACAGTCAAATCACTAGAGAACTTTTCGTCACAGGTTCCAATCTCGCATTTCTTATTCAATATGCGTGTTGCTTCTAGAATCTACAACTCTATCCTGAATCACTCTAATTAACTACATGAAATACGCACGAGATAGAACAAAAGCTAGAATCTATCGAATCGACAGACTGTATCAAGTATTTCATGAAGCTCCAGGATGATCATTTGGACGCAGCAAACGTTTATGTAAACTACTAAGAAAATAAGCCCTTGACCTTATTTAATGTTGAAGGAGAGAATTCCCCGACTCCTGGTTTGCTTAATTTCTGGTCTGACAATTAATACCTCATCCCTAGCGCTGTCAACAAAAGTATGATAGAAACATCATAGTGGCTAGTAAGCTGGGAGTACACAGGCGTATCCGTGCTCTCTCTCTCTCTCTCTCTCTCTCTCTCTCTCTCTCTCTCTCTCTCTCTCTCTCTCTCTTTCTCTCTGTCTCTGTCTCTCTCTCTGTCTGTTTGTCTGTCTGTCTCTGTCTCTGTCTCTCTCTTTCGCTTTTTTTTCCTCTCTCTCTTTTTTATCTCTCTACCTCTGTCGCTCTGTCTGTCTGTCTGTCTGTCTGTCTGTCTGTCTGTCTGTCTGTCTCTCTCTCTCTCTCTCTCTCTCTCTCTCTCTCTCTCTCTATATATATATATATATATATATATATATATATATATATATATATATATATATATATATATATATATATATATATATATATCTTTAAATTATGTCTATCTATATTCTGAATATAATGTGAAAGCAAAGGTTCAGGAAAATGTATCCACATCGCAAAACAATCCTAGCAAACACAGCAGCGACAACAACAGCAATGATGGTACATTAATAACAAGAAAACAATGACAATCTTCACAAATAATGATAATAATAATAATAATAATAATAATAATAATAATAATAATAATAATAATAATAATAATAATAATAATGATATTAATAATAATAATAATAATAATAATAATAATAATAATAATAATAATAATAATAATAATAATAATAATAATAATAATAATAATAATAATAATAATAATAATATTAATAATACCAAGAAGAAGAGGAAGAAGAATGAGAAGGAGAAAAACAAGGATTGGATATGTCCCCGAATCACCCCCCTCCGTTCCCGGAGTCAAGATAAACTGTCCAAGCCCCCCATCTATCGATTGAGACAAAAGACCAGAAATCGGTTTGTGGCCCGCCAGGTGACGCCTCCTGGAATATTCCCGCACTCGACCAGGGCCAGAGAGCTGAGCTCTCAGACTGCGGCCTGGGCTCACCCAGCTCTCCCAGTCCCAGGAGCTGTAGGACCAGGACCAGTCCTGCCTGTCTCTGGTCTAGGGAGGGGTAGGCAAGGGGGGGGGGGGGGGGGGGGTGTACCATCACACAAGCCCGCCAGCGGGCTAAGCTGTCCAGGCCTGTCCTTCTCTTGATCGACTCGGGTCCGATACAAAGCAATTAATTTTCTTGAAGTTGAATCGCTGACACTCGAGACAGATTGGGATTTTTACGATGATGGAGGTTTTTTTTTCAGTGGCCTGTGGTACATGAGTCTGATGACTGTAACACAGAGACTGAGCAATATACCAAGAAGGCATATTTCTATTAATTTGAAGGACTCAGCTTTGCATAAGATCAAATAATAGACAAATGTAAGATAAATAAAAAGGAAATTTCAAGGCAAAATTGTGCTAAGGTGAAAGTCATAAAGGCGTAAACGGAAGTGAAGAGAAAACATGAAAACAAGAGTCAGAAAGGGAAAGTGAAGAGAAAACCTAAAGAAAAAGAGTCAGAAAGGGAAAGTGAAGAGAAAACCTAAAGAAAAAGAGTCAGAAAGGGAAAGTGAAGAGAAAACCTAAAGAAAAAGAGTCAGAAAGGGAAAGTGAAGAGAAAACCTAAAGAAAAAGAATCAGAAAGGGAAAGTGAAGAGAAAACCTAAAGAAAAAGAGTCAGAAAGGGAAAGTGAAGAGAAAACCTAAAGAAAAAGAGTCAGAAAGGGAAAGTGAAGAGAAAACCTAAAGAAAAAGAATCAGAAAGGGAAAGTGAAGAGAAAACCTAAAGAAAAAGAGTCAGAAGGGGAAAGTGAAGAGAAAACCTAAAGAAAAAGAGTCAGAAAGGAAAAGTGAAGAGAAAACCTAAAGAAAAAGAATCAGAAAGGGAAAGTGAAGAGAAAACCTAAAGAAAAAGAGAGAGTAGAAAGCGAAGACGCAGATAGGCTGAATTACAGACAAACATCTGAAATTAGACACACAGAAGAGAAAGAGAGAGAGAGAGAGAGAGAGAGAGAGAGAGAGAGAGAGAGAGACATAGATATAAGGTTTAATATTGAAATACGTCGTCATGTAATTTATTAGAGAGAGAGAGAGAGAGAGAGAGAGAGAGAGAGAGAGAGAGAGAGAGAGAGAGAGAGAGAGAGAGAGAGAGATCAGGTTTAATATTGAAATACGTCGGCATGTAATTTATTAGAGAGAGAAAGAGAGAGAGAGAGAGAGAGAGAGAGAGAGAGAGAGAGAGAGAGAGAGGGAGAGAGAGAGACCTTAATCAATACCGCCATTTTTTTTTTATTATATCCGACGCTCCATAACAATTTGCAGAACTATGATTATTTTAAAAAATTTCAGTATAAGACAATTTTGGGAATCGAAATTTTTTTTCTATTCAGAGAGGCCCCTCAAAATCGTTATTTGTCTGCAAAGGCAATAATTTTTTTCTTATGTATTTTGCGCTTAACTATTGTATTCCCAACTATATAATTGTGACATTTTAGGCAATTAAAGTATAACTCATTTATTCTAAAGGGATAATAATTATAGGGGTATGAATCAAAATACTTTCTCTTCAAGGTAATTATTTCTAGGCATTCACCTTAGCTAAGTGTTCAACTAAGTTGTCCGAAACCTACTTGTTTGTTTGATATAGCTCGCCCCGTGTAAAACTCTTCTATCGAAAGCGCGTACGCCAGGCAAAGTAAACTGGGAATATAATGTGAGCTCTAACTCTTAGCCCTCAGGATTGTTCAAAAACTGACGAGCCCAATTTCAAACACCGTAAAGACCTTGACCTTCAACAGAAAGCGCATATCTATCTCCACGCTAAACTAAGAGACCGCTATAATTGCTGCAGGTACGTAACGTCCTGTCCCACTAGGTTCACTGTTCAGGGAAATTCTGAGGACCGAGCCGCCAACTCATGTGATTCAGACCAGACAGGGTACGCGCTCTCTGACCAGACCAGACAGGGTACGTGCTCTCTGACCAGTCCAGAGAAGGTACGCGCTCTCTGACCAGACCAGAGAAGGTATGCGCTCTCTGACCAGTCCAGAGAAGGTACGTGCTCTCTGACCAGACCAGAGAAGGTACGCGCTCTCTGACCAGACCAGAGAAGGTACGCGCTCTCTGACCAGACCAGAGAAGGTACGCGCTCTCTGACCAGTCCAGAGAAGGTACGCGCTCTCTGACCAGACCAGAGAAGGTACGCGCTCTCTGACCAGACCAGAGAAGGTACGCGCTCTCTGACCAGTCCAGAGAAGGTACGCGCTCTCTGACCAGACCAGAGAAGGTACGCGCTCTCTGACCAGACCAGAGAAGGTACGCGCTCTCTGACCAGTCCAAAGAAGGTACGCGCTCTCTGACCAGTCCAGAGAAGGTACGCGCTCTCTGACCAGACCAGAGAAGGTACGCGCTCTCTGACCAGACCAGAGAAGGTACGCGCTCTCTGACCAGTCCAAAGAAGGTACGCGCTCTCTGACCAGACCAGAGAAGGTACGCGCTCTCTGACCAGTCCGGAGAAGGTACGCGCTCTCTGACCAGACCAGAGAAGGTATGCGCTCTCTGACCAGTCCAGAGAAGGTACGTGCTCTCTGACCAGACCAGAGAAGGTATGCGCTCTCTGACCAGACCAGAGAAAGTACGCGCTCTCTGACCAGACCAGAGAAAGTATGCGCTCTCTGACCAGACCAGAGAAGGTATGCGCTCTCTGACCAGACCAGAGAAAGTATGCGCTCTCTGACCAGACCAGAGAAGGTACGCGCTCTCTGACCAGTCCAGAGAAGGTACGCGCTCTCTGACCAGTCCAGAGAAGGTACGCGCTCTCTGACCAGTCCAGAGAAGGTACGCGCTCTCTGACCAGTCAAGAGCAGGTACGCGCTCTCTGACCAGTCCAGAGAAGGTACGTGCTCTCTGACCAGACCAGAGAAGGTACGCGCTCTCTGACCAGACCAGAGAAATAACAGTATTCTGCCTATCTGCTAAGACTAAAAAATTTTGATGATCCTCGTAAATGTGTCTGCCCCTAAGCTCTTTTAATCAGAAACGTTGGAAGATCATCATCCTATTTGTGACAGATAAATATGCATATTACATCAAATAATCAAAGCCACAACTGGTAACCATGTTTTTATGCTTTTTTTTTCTTTATTTAGCAACAGTAAAAAAGGAAAACAAAATAACTGTGTTTCTCTATAGACTTTTTTTCCCTGATGTAACTATTAGCGCGTGTTGCTATAATATGAAGTTAGCCACAAACATTCAAAGGAAGGAATTTTAACGGTCGGTAGCGAGTCTAAACTTTTACCATTTCTCTCTGTAGTTCATGAATTTAAAACATCCAACTCTTATGCTCTCTTTTGAAAAAAAATGTCGTTGAAATAGCATGTTTTAAAAAAAATGCAGCAACAACAATGCTACGCCCTGCTGCGTGGGCATGCGGAACTGCCACTTTTGCACTACTTGCAGAGTAACTGCGTGTAACTCTGGTCTGATCTGAACTAACCGCGTTGACAGCCAGGCTTGTGAGATCAACAGACTACCACAGCGATCTTTGGTGGCTCAGCGGATAGACTCTTCACACAGCCTTCAGAGTCCTGGCCTCTAGTGTTCCATCTCCAGTAATGAGTGGAAGGAGGAGGGGAAGAGGTCGATAGCCGGAGCTCCCCGAGCACGGTAAAGCAACGTGTGAATGATACAGCCCGTCCATAATCTAACATTGTAATTTTTCCTTTTGATGTATTTTATAAAAATCTCAAAATGAAAAGAATGAATCCAGAAAAAAAAATCAATTTAGCACAGAAATCTATGAATTATTAATGTTTGATAAATAAAATGCTTTCTTGTTTGCTAGATTTCAAAATTATTTGGAGCTCGTGCACTCCGCTGATGATAGCTGGAGCTTCTTTGTGAAGCAAATAACTGAGCTGATTGAAGAACTGAAAGCTTCTCGGGTTTTTGTTCTTCCTCCTGGTGATTGTTGGGGTGTCTCCTTCACTGGCTGGATGGGCGAGGCAGGGCGGAGACCAGTTCAGCAGCCATTAGGGATGTTCAGTTACAGCAGAGCTCAGCCTGAAAGGGTCATTATCTGGAGTGGGTGATTTGCTCCCAACCTCGCCTCGGTTTGAATGGTGCGGCTGGGTGGGGCGGAGTCCATAATCTTTCTCTCTCTCTCTCTCTCTCTCTCTCTCTCTCTCTCTCTCTCTCTCTCTCTCTCTCTCTCTCTCTCTCTCTCTCTCTCTCTCTCTCTCTCTCTCTCTCTCTCTCTCTCTCTCTCTCTCTCTCTCTCTCTCTCTCTCTCTCTCTTTCTTTCTCTCTCTCTTTCTCTTTCTCTCATTCTTTATTGCATAAATTTATATTCATTTTACCTTGTATGGAAAGAAAACAGGAGGGCATAAAAGAAAAACAAGTTAACACACTCACACACTCACAGACTCTCACACAAGCACACAGATAAATGGAGAGGGAAGAGGTTTGGATAACCAGGTAGCGGAAAGGCAATAAAAGAGAAAGGGGGCTGGGAGAGAGAGAGAGAGAGAGAGAGAGAGAGAGAGAGAGAGAGAGAGAGAGAGAGATAGAGGGGGAGAGAGTTAGAGAGAGAACGGAAAAAAGAGAGAGAGACCACACACAGATAGAATGTAGAGAGATAGAGAGAAAGGGAAAAAGAAAAAAAATGAGAGAGAGAGGGAGAGAGAGAGAGAAAGAGAGAGAGAGAGAGAGAGAGAGAGAGAGAGAGAGAGAGAGAGAGAGAGAGAGAGAGAGAGAGAGCAAGTAATTAAGTGCGAATGGGAATAAAGTAGTATTGATTTCACAGATATGTTTGCGAGTCAGAAAGAAGGTGGCAGAGGCTTATGTTTTAGAAGAAAGGTTGGAAATAGAGAGAAGAAACTCTGTGGGAGGCATTTATACATAGAGAGAGGGATAGAGCGTTAGAGAGATGGAGAGAGAGAGAGTCAGACAGATAAACAAACAGGCAGACAGACAGACAGACAGCGAGAGAAACATCGCTGTGAGATAATTGTTCTTTAATGGAACCGTTGATGGTGCTACTTCTACCAAATGTAGAGAACGGTATGATGATTCTCCTAGAGGTATGGATCTGTCAGTATAGGATTTTACACATCATACAGGAAGGAGAGAAAGCTAGCCTTGCTCTTTATATAGAGTGAAAACACGGTGAACTTATCTGCACAGAAAGCCTAATAACATATCTACGCTAGAACTTAAACCCATTATCAAGAGAGAGAAAGTTATTTGTGGCAGAGAGATACTCGTAGCTATGACTGTCTGTTTCACAATCTTGACTGGTGTAAAAAAAATGATGCAAAAAAAGACTTTCATAGCAGCCTGTTGCTGTATATGAAATCAGCTAATGCCACAGTTTCTTCATCTCTTTTCGACAGATCCTTTTAAAGACTCAATAGAAGGTTATGGGTTTTTTAAACTGCATGAAAGTGAATGTTTAAAGGGGTCGGTAAATAGGTTTGGGTTGTACAAATGTAGCGAATCATTCTGATTATGGATCAAGCATCGCAGTTTTGGGCAGGAAAGTGAAGAATGGTTGAGATATATAAGTACTGGAAAGCTATGTAATTCTTGTCACATAGTAACTTGTGCTACACCAAAAAGAATTTTTAACGTCATTGCTGACCAAGGAATCAGACCTTGAAAAAAGTATCGAAGAAAAAAAAAAGCAAAAAAGAAAAACATGTGACAAAACTTTACAAAGTGAGAGTAAGAAGGTTTCAAAATTGTACAGATCTGGGGGGAAAAAAAAACAATGGAAAATTTAGGAAGTAATTCAGAGGCAGGTAAATCTTTCCAGAAGGCAGGAAGAAACAAAATGAAATAATTACCACTTGAATTATCAACACAAGCCTGAAAAGTTTGCTGAATTGCCAAATACAAAAGTAAATAGTTAGAGTAAAGAAGACTTGATTTGAAGCAGAAATCCGTAAGATCTAACAGATTTTTAAATTAACTCTAATTTCCCAAATGCTCTGTTCCACAGAAGAGGTAATTATTGGGCCTCAATGGAGACAGAGAGGAGAGCTGAGACACGTTTAATTCAAAAAGCTTCTCTTGAGCGTTAACAGCTGTTGGGAACTTTACTGTGGACTGTGTGGCGCAATTATCACGAGAAATTACAGTGGATCAGACAGATGAAGGGAAAAAAATGAAGTCGTCTCAGGACGAAAAGAACAGACAAAAATTAGAGAAGTGCGTTGACGAAAATCTTTTTTTTTACAGCACCACTTTTATCTTAATCATCAACCGTTCATCGTCTTGAACATCATCACCTTCACCACCACCATAGCCATCGCCATCCTCATCATTATCAAGAGTCTTCCCATAACTATGCTATAGCAACCATCACCACCATCAAGACCAACATCATCTTCATTCTCATTATCAACATCACTGTCATCATCGCCTTCATTTTCACTCTGCTCTTCAGCTTCTTCAACAACATTATCACTATTATCTCCAGTATCTTTTTCTTTCATTATCTTTGTCATCATCATCATCATCATCATCGCCATCATCATCATCATCGTCATCATCATCATCATCATCATCATCATCATCATCATCATCATCATCATCATCATCATCATCATCGTCATCATCATCATCATCATCATCATTATCGTCATTATCGTCAACATTTTTATTAGATTACTGCTTCCTCCGTATTTTTATGTTTACACCTCTACTGGCATCCTTTTTCACATCATTGTAAAGATATCACGCTCTCAATATTCTCCTCTCTATCTTAATCTCATTTTTCATAAGCGTGTAATACCATCATCATGAACATCACTCTGTTCCTCCTCCTCCTCCTCCTCATCATCATCATCATCATCGATAGCACTACTTCCTCGTCACCTTACTGCCATCATCATCAGCAGCAGCATAATCATCATCGCCATTACCGTCATCATCATAATCATCTTCATCAATACTATTATCATAAAATGTTCATGCTCATTATC
>JAWDGP010003079.1:282500-375000 GCA_033675545.1 Elysia crispata | reverse complement strand
ACAGGCTTTCTGATAGGTTCTTTCTGTTCTGATTTTCCGCTTACAGAAAACCAAAACCAATAAGGACAAACAAAAGCACTCCCAACACTTGAGAAACCAAACACAAGAGATACGCAACGGGTAAAAATTTTAACAACCAAATTCATGAAGCTCAGGATTTTATTTGAATGAACAACAAAAATGCTCCTTAAAAGGGTATTGCACAAGTCGATCACATTATTTCAACAAAGAACAGTAAATGCATACAGGTATGTTCAAACAGATTATTGTTGTTTTGATTATAAACAATATAAAATTTATTTATATATTTGTTATAAGATAAATTAGTTATTAGTGTGATTTCGAAGTGATCTTATATATTAGGATGAGAATTTACTGGGATTAGAAGGACAGAACCCGTGTTTCAAAGGTTTAGTCCTCTTCCTGTTTAGCGTGACTCTAACCGTGTAATACTGGTAACGACTAGATTTTCCTGAAACATGTAGGGAGGCAATTGAACAACAAAGACGTTGCGTAACAAATAAAATGTTAATTGTAAGATACCGGTAGCACTGCAGGTCGTGTAGCCATTCCATATATATGTGTGTGTGTAACAAAATCTACTAAAAAATTTTAAACCTTGGTTTATAGATTACACTGTTAAATCCTAGTTTACCACAGCTTATTATTGTTTTACCAAAGAAAGAAATGTATGTTAGATGCTTAACAATGTATACATGAATTAATTACAGATTAAAAAAAAAATGTGTAAATACTACATGAATCTTGTATTGAATGCTCTCTAAACAAAGGAGCTATTAAAATTGTTTGTCACCCTAGGAAAAAAAAGAGAGAGAGAGAGAGAGAGAGAGAGAGAGAGAGAGAGAGAGAGAGAGAGAGAGAGAGAGAGACAGACAGACAGACAGACAGACAGACAGACAAACAGACAGACAGACAGACAGACAGACAGACAGACAGACAGACAGACAGACAGACAGACAGACAGGCAGAGACGTAAAGCGAGAAAGAGAGATAAAGAGAGGCAGAGAGAGGAGAGAGATAGAGAGAAAGAGGCAGAGAGAGGAGAGAGAGATAGTGAGTGTGTTTGTTTGTGTGTGGGAGAGAGAGAGAAAAAGACAGAGAAATAGAGAAAGAGAGAGAGAGAGAGAGAGAGAGAGAGAGAGAGAGAGAGAGAGAGAGAGAGAGAGAGAGAGAGAGAGAGAGAGAGAGAGAGAGAGAGAGAGAGAGAGAGAGAGGTGAGCATGAGGCCTCTGTCCTAAAAAGTCTTTTCTTCGAGTCTTTGAATTATGAAAACAACAGATTTCTGCCTTCACAATATGAGAGATCAAGATCAAACTTCAGACTGAATTTCCGAGTGACCATCTTCAAAACGTCTTGGAAACCAAACATGTTTGAATCAGGTGAAGAACTAAGCTAAGAGTCGCCTGTTCAGCGTATCCGAGTTCTGTCTGAGCAAGAGATGACAGTAACCTTAGGTTGATCACATTTTGACATTTTCCATGGCAAGCGACTTCTGCTTCCTCCTGGCCTGTAGCACCAGTCTAGTTACGTCGATGTAGTCCTAGTTACCAATTCTCAGTGAAACACACAGCTTGAACGTAGGCATGAGTATATACACTATTTGACTGGATACCCCAAAACGACTCTCAGAAGAATTATTTCAAGAGTCTATCACATAGGTATGGACATTTCTGTCTCTGATGTAAACTCTCTCTTAAAAAAGATTTCTATTTTTTCGTAAAGGAAGGGTGACAAAGTTTTTGATGATCATGGGATCCATGACTGCGAAGGACACTCGTACTGTAGCTGGGAGGGGAGCATCATGTACTTCCGTCTAAACTTATTTCCTGCAAATGTCAAGGATTCAGGATAATTTTCGCACGATATGCTTGAATTATTTGGTCCAACCCATTCACCTCAAGAGCTCCAGAGGTTTGAGAATTATTTTTCGAAATAACTCAGAATCTATGTGCAAAGAGCTGTGTTGAGTCAGCTGTTGGGCACACCGAGAGTGAGTACATCAGAGCTGTGTGGAATCAGCTGTTGGGCACACCATGAGTGAGTACACCAGAGCTGTGTTGAGTCAGCTGTTGTGCACACCAAGAGTGAATACATCAGAGCTGTGTTGAGTCAGCTGTTGGGCACACCGAGAGTGAGTACATGAGAGCTGTGTTGAGTCAGCTGTTGGGCACACCGAGAGTGAGCACATCAGAGCTGTGTTGAGTCAGCTGTTGGGCACACCGAGAGTCAGTACATCAGAGCTGTGTGGAGTCAGCTGTTGGGCACACCGAGAGTGAGTACATCAGAGCTGTGTGGAGTCAGCTGTTGGGCACACCAAGAGTGAGTATATCAGAGCTGTGTGGAGTCAGCTGTTGGGCACACCAAGAGTGAGTATATCAGAGCTGTGTGGAGTCAGTTGTTGGGCACACTTAGAGTGTGAACATCATAGTTGTGTCGAGTGCGGCACATCAAGAGTGAGTACATTAGAGCTATGTGGAGTCAGATATTGGACAGACCAAGAGTGAGTATATCAGAGCTAAGTGGAGTCAGCTGTTGGACAGACCAGATGTCAGTGCATTAGAGCTGAGTGGAGTCAGGAGCACAAAGAGCGAGTAATTCAGAGCTGTGTGGAGTCAGCTGTTGAGCAGTTGCTGAGCAGATCTGGACAGTCCGTGTGTCTGAGCTGGTGTGACCTAGGATCTTCAGGCACCCACACCTTGGCGACCATGGTGTTCCTCGGACCTAGAGCTGGACGCTTCAGGTCTCTCCAAGATAGGGAGTGACCGGTCAGCGGGGAAGATGACCCGTGTGTCCAGTCAAAGTCATCACTTGAGCCTGCAGAGCAAAACACAGTTCTGATATAACCGACTTCTTCAGTTCTTAAGCAAAGAGTATTTTTCATTAATTCTTTTATGTGTATCGATTTTGCAAAACCGAATTACTTTCGACAGACTATTAATCTCACTGAGTCGATCGCAACATTGATTTAAACTTGACCGACCATTGCGGAGACGGGTGCTGCAGGATAAGTCTGTGAATGCAATTTGTAAACTATAGGACAAACACAAGACGACTTCTGTGCCAATGCAATACACGAAAACAATAGTGCAACCCAGTTATGCTACAGATTATAGAGTTGTATGTGTCGGTTCATGTCACCATGTATACAGATGTTGTTCTGTATCAGTGCAGACGGCTGTCACCACACCGGGTAACACCAGAACCCACACGATATCAGATGTACTGACACAGGCTCCAGACGTCTGGCCCTCAAAAGCAAACATCGGCTTCGTCGAACAGTAGGGAGTGCTCTTGTCTAGGATAGGACATGGCCTTAAACATTCACTTAGAAATTAATATGAGTATGACAGGCTAAAGAGACGGACGAGAGAGCCAAACAGACAGCAAGAGAGATGGGGGAGAAAGATATAAAAACGGGACAGATAGACAAGAGAGAGAGAGAGAGAGAGAGAGAGAGAGAGAGAGAGAGAGAGAGAGAGAGAGAGAGAGAGAGAGAGAGAGAGAGACCAGAGAGAAAGAGGCGGGTGGTAAACAGAAGGAGAGAGACATGAAAGAGAAAAGGAGGGATAAGGAGAAAGGGAAGGAAAGTTCTAAAGAGAGGCAGAGGAAGTCAGAGAGCGATAGAAAATAATCTTCGCGACGTGGTTCGATCAGTTTCCTCTCACCAGCGTCGCTTTCCCCCCTCACCTGGCACTGGCTAGTAGCGCTCCGTCAGTGTTTGGGTTTGTTCTGTCATTCAAAGTCAGGCCTGCAATATTCTGTTGTACTTTTTATAGAAACAAACAATCCATTGTTTCCACTCGCTATATTATACATTTTCTAACAAAGATAAATGCGTCACTGCCTCTCTCATAGTTACGATTGCTTGTTCTCTAAGAAATAAAATAAAGGTTTTTGGATACACAATATCTTTCAGGTCAGTCCGTTAAAGAGAAAATTATATTCACTGTCTCTGCCTCTCTGTTTGTCTGTCTGTCTGTCTGTCTATCTTTCTCTCTCTCTCTCTCTCTCTCTCTCTCTCTCTCTCTCTTTCTCTCTCTCTCTCTCTCTCTCTCTCTCTCTCTCTCTCTTTCTCTTTCTCTCTCTCTCTTTCTCTTTCTCTCTCTCTCTCTCTTTCTCTTTCTCTCTCTCTCTCTTTCTCTTTCTCTTTCTCTCTCTTTCTCTTTCTCTCTCTCTCTCTTTCTCTTTCTCTCTCTCTCTCTCTCTCTCTCTCTCTCTCTCTCTCTCTCTCTCTCTCTCTCTCTCTCTCTCTCTCTCTCTCTCTCTCTCTCTCTCTCTCTCTCTCTCTCTCTCTCTCTCTCTCTCTCTCTTTCTCTTTCTCTCTCTCTCTCTCTCTCTCTCTCTCTCTCTCTCTCTCTCTCTCTCTCTCTCTCTCTATTTTACAGATTTTTTCCACAAAATGTCAATGGTATTGAGGCATTAAGTTTGGCAGCCTAGTTCTAAGATCTCCTCAGCTTTTTGTTCATATATCGACAGTCTTGATAATCCACAACCAATGCGAATGTGCCTGGAAAACTCAGCGTCTGCTGTTGTTTCATGCTTTGCTCTGTCGTTGATTTCCGTTTCCAACAGAAATTTCTAGCACAAGAAATCTCTTTAAAAGCCTTATCTATTGGAGTATTGTACTTTTGTGCTGCTGGGTATGAAGAGAGAAAAATATCTTTGGTGAACAGCCTGCCCACTAGAGGGTATGAGGTTCACATCCTGACGCTGGGCTGAGTGGTGCGAACAACGCCTTCCATTATAATTGATTCTGAGGTGACCAGTGTTCTAGAAGACCTTCAATAACCGCGAGACCTAAAGTCCAGGCATAACTTATTTCAATTATTATTTTGACCAGATTTCTGCTGCAAATCCTTTGTTCTGAAGATAGTTTGCTTACTCTCTGCTTAAAGGATCATTGAATTTCTCTTCCTTACTCGCTATCTTAAAGAATAATTTTTAAACATTGCGCTATAGAATTATATTGTTTACGATTAAATTACTATGTAAAAGAAAACTGTGAAAGATTGAAATTGAGTTTTTTTTTTTAATGAGCTCGCAGTTTAATAGAGTGGGGTTCCATTTTATTCCTGTGGAAGTCAGTTGTTAGTAACTGTACCCATTGGTTGTCAGCGTGACATGGCTGGCTTATACTTTCAGGGTGGATTCTACTTTCTTAAGTGTGACTGGAACAATCCAAATTGGAGAATTTCAAAATAGGACGGAAAGAATAGGAAAGAGATTTACCGGGCGATAAAGAGACAAGGAATTGACAAAGAAGACAAAAAAAAAAGCAAAAAAAAACAAAAACCCAAACCTACATCAACGAAAAACACAACAGAACTGGACTCCTGGCCTGGTTAACAAACCCGGTCCTCCCGAGTGGTTTGGTCATCATCTCGTGGCATGGACTAAAACAACTGGTCAAGTGTCCGGCCTGTCACGTGAGGTCAGTTGAAAAACTCTCACACCCACTTGAAACCAAATTACTTTTTCGCCGGCCGCCCCAAATGTGTGACTCGGTATGGCTGAGCTCACCGGGCACCACACGATTTTCTTTTTTATTATTTTAGGATTTAATCCTTTACAAAGATTGAATGGGGGAAAAGGGGAAAAAGAGAGAGAGAGAGAGAGAGAGAGAGAGAGAGAGAGAGAGAGAGAGAGAGAGAGAGAGAGAGAGAGAGAGAGAGAGAGAGAAGGGGGTCTTTTTGTACCGCCATGACTGCCAAATCAGAGAATTAAATCTAAAGTGGATTTTTTTTATGGTTTAGTCGCAAGAGAGAACGAAACACCACAGTAAAACTGTTTGTTCAAACTTTATTTCTGTAATAATCTTCCAGTCCTATTTTTTTTTAATTCTAGCAATTACTTTTAATGTGTATGTTATAAGAAATAGGTATCGATATTATCAAGGCAATTTTGATATCTCTCTCCGCTCTCTCCTCCAAACCTACTCAATGTACAGTGATGAAGTTTACTGAATTCAAATCTGTCGAGATCAGCATCCCACGCGATACAAACAAAGTAAAGACAAGTTTACTGAATTCCAATCTGCCGAGATCAGCATCCCACGCGATACAAACAAAGTAAAGACAAGTTTTGAATTTAGCCAAAAAATCCATTTGAGAGTTCATTTTTTATTTATTGTAACTAATTCATCAATACATTTTGCCAAAATTGCTTATGACGAACCAAATAAGATTAAAAAAAACTGTTCTTAGCGGTTTACAATTTTCAAAGCGTGTGGCGTTTTGAAAAGAAAATTTTTTGTTATTTCATAAAATCATTATACATAAAATATATTACTTTACTTTCATGAAGTGAAAAACTAAAAAAGAACGAAAAAAAAAAATAAACAAATTTGACCTCATTCGGCATAAAGACAAAAGCGTCATTGCAACATCGTCGCTTTTTTTTCCTCCGGGGCGGCGATTGCGAATGTAAACACCAGTCCAGCTTCTTGTGCAAGCATTTCGTTCTTCAATATAGTTTGATATACATGTAAGATGTCGACCAGACCCACTAATATCAACAAGGAACAATAGAAACATTCATGTTAAGCCATTTTATCTACCTGCCACTCTTAATTCGTCTTCCATGAGTTATACAGATTGTGACTAGATCTAGAATAATTATAAGCTTTAGCAATCCAGGGTAACCCACTCAATTGACATAAAAAAACATCAGGTCCTTGATTTTTTTTTTTTTTAGTAATATTTTCTGGGCAGTTGCACGTTTTTACTATGATTTGGGGGGCACTTTTTTAACCACATCAGGTCAAGCACTACATCTACTTGTAATGGGTCATGGCACCACATTGTAGTCTCCGTGGAGAGATAAACTGAAAAGAGGGCTATCTGAAAGATTGCATCCAAATTTGGTTTACTTTTTTTTTTTTAATTAAGATCTCTCCTTCATTTGTAGAACTATACAGGAGCTAGCCAAAAATGAGAACAATCTAACCGAGCATTTCTAGACCACCTAGCAACGTCAACTTTGGCATAAGATTATAGATTGCCCTAAGGATTGTTGTGATAATAGTTTCTTTTTCACCATAATAGTGGTTTTTGAAAATTAAAGGCAAAAAGCTGAATGTGCGAACTACTTCCTGAAAACAAAGCTGAGCAGAGATGGCAGGAATGAAACTGAAAGTACGCATACAATTGAGGCAGATCTAAAACCGTCTGGAAGTACAGATCTAGATTTATAAGTTATGGTCTAATATCCAAATCTAAAAAAGTTGCCTCTATAAGTTCTAGATCTAGAGCTAGGGCCAAGATATTTACAGCAGCTACTCTCAAATCAGAAGTTTAACATCTTCATCTAGATAGATCTAGGTTTTTCTAGAATAAGAATAATATTTACAGACTTTTTAAAACATTTATTATCAGGTAAATCAAGATTTTAAATTACTACATGGCTAAGAATTCCTGCAAGGCAGAGCAATTTTATGCATAAACGCGAAAATTCACAGCTTTCTAATAAGCGTTTAAAAGGATCTAAAAACAGATTGGGAAAGTATAGAACAAGTCGTTCTCCTTTATTCCAAAAGGAATTGCGTTCTTTATCTAAGTTTAATCTTTAGAAGTAGAATTAACGAGATTTCTAGATCCTAGATAAAGATGGAAAGATAGAGGCATATATCTAAATCATGTAAGTAAAAGGAGAGATACCAAGCCTCTTTAAATACACACACGCACCCCAGCCTATGCAAAATGACACCAGGGTCCTGTTTGAAGAACGGGGTTTTCAGTTTGATTTTTTATAAAAAGCGATTTTTTTTAAGTTTTGAAAAATTAAGAAAAAAGGGGCAAGTAGCATCAAGATAATGAAATTAACTTAGCAACAAAAACATGAGTACTAAATAGGAATAGTACGACAGAATCGTATGATATCTATTGATATCAGCTAGAATTAGGAAACTCATAATAACACCTGCACACAATTTTTGTCAAACTCTCTCTGTGAAAACTGCACAAATATTTCACAACACCTGGATTCACCTAAGAAAGATCCATATCAAATCTCAGCAACCCAATCAAGTGGATGCAAGGTTGGAAAATCTATGCAATATTTTCTTCACAATCCAGTCCGCCGTTGAAAACGAATTGTACTGGCCTGCAGATCACGTGAAAACTTTCGTTTAGTTACATCGTTGAGACGCCAATAAGATAAAATTAGTTTTGTGAAAAATCTTCTCTCAATGTATGGCCTTACGTGAACAATATTATTAGTCACAAGGCGGTTTATTATGGGTTTCCTTAGGTGTTTTAATAAACATAATTTTATAATGAATTTATCGTGGGTTTGGTTAGTTTTTTTTTTTAATAAAGATCGTTTTATCATGAATTTATTGTGGCATTGTTTGAGTTTTTTAAATAAAAAAAAAAAACAATTTATCATGAGTTTATTATGGGATTGTTTGGGTTTATTAGAAAAAGGTTTAGTACTGGATTGGTTGAGTTCTTATGAGCTGTGATCATGTTGTGTATTTTACATCTGTTCAACTTTTCAACACAATTCTCTATTTTTTTAAAAATTGAAAAAAAAATTTAAATAAACTACAAAAGATATGCTCTACGCAGATAAATATTAAGACATACTTCAATCAAAATATTTCTGTATAAAACTCGAAGCACAATTTGAATGATGAATGTTTCATGCTATATTTTGTTCACGACATGTGCCGCTGGCGCGAAAAGTAGTGAATATAATGTGGCCATAAAACCTGTCCGTTCCTAAAAGTAGTGAATATAAGCTTGGATATGAAACCTGGCTGTCGTGAAAACTAGTGAATATAATCTTAATCTTGGATATAAAACCTGGCTGCCACGAAAATTAGTGAATATAAACTTGAGCACAATAACCAGGCTGTCGAAAAAAAGAATTTAATACAATATTAATCTTGGACATAAAACCTGGTTGACGCGAAAAGTAGTGAATACAATAGCAATCTTGGACATAAAACCTGGTTGACGCAAAAAGTAGTGAATACAATAGCAATCTTGGACATAAAACCTGGTTGACGCGAAAAGTAGTGAATACAATAGCAATCTTGGACATAAAACCTGGTTGACGCGAAAAGTAGTGAATACAATAGCAATCTTGGACATAAAACCTGGTTGACGTGAAAAGTAGTGAATACAATAGCAATCTTGGACATAAAACCTGATTGACGCGAAAAGTAGTGAATACAATATTAATCTTGGACATAAAACCTGGTTGACGTGAAAAGTAAAGAATACAATAGCAATCTTGGACATAAAACCTGGTTGACGCGAAAAGTAGTGAATACAATATTAATCTTGGACATAAAACCTGGTTGACGCGAAAAGTAGTGAATACAATAGTAATCTTGGACATAAAACCTGGTTGACGCGAAAAGTAGTGCATACAATAGCAATCTTGGACATAAAACCTGGTTGACGCGAAAAGTAGTGAATACAATAGCAATCTTGGACATAAAACCTGGTTGACGCGAAAAGTAGTGAATACAATAGCAATCTTGGACATAAAACCTGGTTGACGCGAAAAGTAGTGAATACAATAGCAATCTTGGACATAAAACCTGGTTGACGCGAAAAGTAGTGAATACAATAGCAATCTTGGACATAAAACCTGGTTGACGCGAAAAGTAGTGAATACAATATTAATCTTGGACATAAAACCTGGTTGACGTGAAAAGTAAAGAATACAATAGCAATCTTGGACATAAAACCTGGTTGACGCGAAAAGTAGTGAATACAATATTAATCTTGGACATAAAACCTGGTTGACGCGAAAAGTAGTGAATACAATAGTAATCTTGGACATAAAACCTGGTTGACGCGAAAAGTAGTGAATACAATAGTAATCTTGGACATAAAACCTGGTTGACGCGAAAAGTAGTGCATACAATAGCAATGTTGGACATAAAACCTGATTGACGCGAAAAGTAGTGAATACAATATTAATCTTGGACATAAAACCTAAAATAAATTTAAAGTTAAGTTGATTAATCGTCAAAATCGCCATATTAGCAAATAAATATTGACTGAACTTACGACACGTGGAAGCTCATGCGTTAAGATTTATCGCAAAGTTTGAACTTATATTTTATTATCCAAATTGTATAATTACTGCAACGTCTAGACCATACAATCAGGCTGCCTTGAAAGTAATAACTATCTCATTTGAAAAAAAAAGTTAACAAATATTTGTAACATTGAGACGCTTGAGTTCGTGCAATGAGAACAAGGAGAAAGTTAACAAATATTTGTAACATTGAGACGCTTGAGTTCGTGCAATGAGAACAAGGAGAAAGTTAACAAATATTTGTAACATTGAGACGCTTGAGTTCGTGCAATGAGAACAAGGAGAAAGTTAACAAATATTTGTAACATTGAGACGCTTGAGTTCGTGCAATGAGAACAAGGAGAAAGTTAACAAATATTTGTAACATTGAGACGCTTGAGTTCGTGCAATGAGAACAAGGAGAAAGTTAACAAATATTTGTAACATTGAGACGCTTGAGTTCGTGCAATGAGAACAAGGAGAAAGTTAACAAATATTTGTAACATTGAGACGCTTGAGTTCGTGCAATGAGAACAAGGAGAAAGTTAACAAATATTTGTAACATTGAGACGCTTGAGTTCGTGCAATGAGAACAAGGAGAAAGTTAACAAATATTTGTAACATTGAGACGCTTGAGTTCGTGCAATGAGAACAAGGAGAAAGTTAACAAATATTTGTAACATTGAGACGCTTGAGTTCGTGCAATGAGAACAAGGAGAAAGTTAACAAATATTTGTAACATTGAGACGCTTGAGTTCGTGCAATGAGAACAAGGAGAAAGTTAACAAATATTTGTAACATTGAGACGCTTGAGTTCGTGCAATGAGAACAAGGAGAAAGTTAACAAATATTTGTAACATTGAGACGCTTGAGTTCGTGCAATGAGAACAAGGAGAAAGTTAACAAATATTTGTAACATTGAGACGCTTGAGTTCGTGCAATGAGAACAAGGAGAAAGTTAACAAATATTTGTAACATTGAGACGCTTGAGTTCGTGCAATGAGAACAAGGAGAAAGGAGAGAGAAGGTGTGGTGCCGTTGATCATTCTCAAACAATGGAAGAAAAGTAAGAACTGGGTGTGACGTGCTCCGCGGCTGTTACAGCCTGTGCTGGGTGATACTTTCATCATCCCACACTTGTAGAAAGCAAAGCTATTTGAAGCTGAGAATGATTCTTAATGTTACCGTGACAACAGCGTGCAGTTTAGCCACGATGGAAGATAAATTGTTTCAAAGCATTACTGACCGTCGTTAAAGAGAGTACCATCTGCCCCGCTTGTTCCGATGTTTATAACCAGTAACAAATAAATATTGACCTGATATAAATTTTTGTCGTATTTTCATTCTTGAATATGTACAAAATGTGAAGCTTGTTAACATATGAAAAGTTTTTCAGGCTGTTTTACTAGTCATGTCCCTCCTAAGGTAAGAACAAAGCTCTCTTAGAAATCTACTCAGTCCCGTTCGTAGAGCCTTTATACTTGAAGATACGCACCACACTGTTGAGTTTGCTCATGTTGTTATTGCAATAAATCATTTCAAGTGATCAATTTTTCGAGACAATTGATACAAAACGATCTGGCGAGAACAATGTCGAACTCTAATATTCTGTACTTCTTATTGTTGTTGTTGTTGTTGTTGTTGTTGTTGATGTTGTTGTTGTTGTTGTTGTTGTTATTATTGTTGTTGTTATCAGTGCAAATTTCGTTTTTCTTATTATCAAGAAAGAGAAAAACGTGATTTCTCCTCTACGTCTGCTTGAGACTTTTAGCTCGCGGGCGGTAACATGTACTCACCCGTGTGGCAATGGATGATGACCTTCTTCGGTTGCTCCCTGACCTGGGCCTGCAGGCCGTCCTTGCTGTGGAGGTCAGTCTCCACGATCTGTGAGAGGAAGCCGATGTAGCCGATGGCCAGTCGGAGGGTGTCCACCTTGCTCAGGCGTTTCTCGTACGGCAGGGTCGGGATGTGGGAGCGCAGACCTGGGAGCACGGGGGACAAACCACGCGGACAGTTAGCTCAAACAGTAGTAGTATTGAATGAAACACATTATAAAGATATACAATGTAATATTACTTAGTTTATTGGTTTAAAAAAATTCTCATAAACCTGAGGGATTACTCGTAAGTTTTTTTTGTAAGCCCCAAGTGTTGAATTTCCTTCATTTTATGTGAACTATTCATAATTATGTATTGAATATCGATTAATGGTAGAAGCTGGCGGTTTCAAAATTCGTCACATAACCTCTTTATTCTTTTAAATAGCTGAATGTTTAGAAAATATCGGAAGAGCTTTTCTATTCTATTTTCTTCCTGATAATTGTGTGTGTGTGTGAGTGTGTGAGTTAATTATGAACTTATGAATGCCGGAAGGTTACAAGTAAATTTCAAATTCTTTGTCGATGTGTTTCCGAAAGTTATAAAAAGCGGAAATTTAATTTCGATATAAAATATTTTGAAAGAGCTGATTGTCAGTAACATTTGACTGCTGTAATAAATCAGGATGCTGTATCGCATATAGAGAAATATCTTGGTGAAAGTGTGCTAGGAACAAAACTGGGTGCTGCAGTAACTGAAACTGATCAGACAAGCAAGACCAGTTCTTTCTCGGTGGCGAGGAAGGAACTGTTTCGACACGGACAAAACCATAATTTTTATTTTGATATGATGTAAGGGCGCCAAAACTTATTTTATTTCAAAATGAGAATTTAACAACTCAATTGAATAAAGCAACATTTTATGTTAAACAATTTATATCCACAAAGCATGTTTAGCCTTCATTTAACAAAATATTAGCATTTCGAAAAATTAAATGTACAATTGTTATTCAGGCTAGAGGACAAAGACCTGAAAGAAAATTAGTGAGGAAAATAAAAAGTTTGCATCAAATTATACACAATATCAAAAGTTAAGTTGCGACGAGACTTGATTCTTTTTAATTTATATGACATTAGAGGTTAGTCGCTACTATTTCAATGTCTACTATGTATTTGAAAATGAATTTTTTTTTTCAGCGTTTTATCTAGAGTTGTTCAATGTTTTATTTTGTCATTTGCTTTTGTTCTTTTATTTATCTATTAATGTTCTTAATCTGTTGGTCCAAGTTTCTGATTTTAGATCCCGTTAAAATCTAACGATACTGTTATCCATCCAAAAGTTTAACAGTCATTGAGATTGTTGTTTGATATAGCCCATTCTCTACCCATTAAATTAACTTCTCCAGTGAAACCGGTAGAATAACTGTAATATGATTTGATTGCTTGAGTAAAAGGACTCGCCTAGATCAACCTGTTCCCACATTTTCAAAGGACAAACTTGCTGGAAAAGTATTTCGTGTTGGATTGAAAGGATAGTCTAGACCTCGTGTTATTTCTTGGTGGTGGACACAATCGAATTGTCCATTCTTGTCTTACTTTTTGTAAATCCGAACTTTAGATCATTCTACCCTTGTTTCCTAATAACGACACAGCTTTCACTCAGATCAGTCTGCTCTCTCCTTCTCTCTCTCCCTCTCTCTCCTCCCCTCTCTCTCTGTTTCTCTCTCTCCGTCTCTCTCTCCCCTCTCTCTCTCTCTCCCTCTCTCTCTCTCTTTCCCCCTCTCTATCTCCCCCCCCCCCTCCTCTCCTCCTGTCGAAGAGCTCGTGTGTCTCTCTGGTTCCACTCCTCCAGTTCTCTACTCACCTTCAAAAGCATCGTTGATTGACTGCATCCTCTTGCGCTCCCTCATGTTGGCTGCCTGTCTCTGCTGGACCTGCTGGTGCTGGCATCGCCTCTTGCGGCGCCGGGAGACCTGGAGAAGGTGATAGCCCGGGGGATAGTCCGGCATCTCCCGTGAGCTGTAGCTCCCCGGAAAGTCTGGGGGCTCCTCAGGTGATGCGGGGCTGGGAGGCTCCGGACTTCTCCCTAAAGACGTGTCTGGGAATGGGGAGACGGGGGACTGGACAGGGGAGTAGCCATAGCTCAAGCGGAAGCTGGTGTACAGGTGATGCGGATGGCTTGGGTCAAAGATGTTCCTGGCTTGTCCCAGATCTCCCTGGCTCCCATCACTGGTGTGCTGCAGCATGTCCTCGCCGTCAGAGCCAGGTTTGGTCCTCTCCACCTGGGGCTGGGGGATATGAAGCGACAGGTCCTGGTCTCCTCTCGACTTGTCCGGGTGGACCTGCTGGTAGAACTGAGCCTGTTGGCCTGTGTAGTAGGCCATGTGGCAGGTGTTGGTACCACTGTGCTGATGGTTGATATGGCTATTATTATTGTTGTTGTTGTTGTTGTTATGGTAGTGAGGGTTGTATTGATAATGCTGGTAATGATGTGTTGTGTGTGCATGCGGATGATGGTAGGCCGGATGGTAACCATGATGGAAGGCGATATCCAAGGTATTCATCATCATGCCGGAGATAGCAGGCGCGCGCTACAGACAGAGAGCAGCGAATCCAAACACGGTGTGCGGCTCAAACAGCGGGTAATTGAATGTAGAATGTCTTTAGATCAAATTCTGAATAAACATTGCTCCACCAACTCCAAGTCATTATAGATCACCATCGGTGCGAAAGCAGTACCTCGTATCTTTAATCCTTGGTTGAGGATCAACATTTCCTATCAAATCTAAATTGAGTCACTCTTTTCTTTTGTTCCTAAAGTCTAATGTATTTCTCTAGCAAGGTGTTAGTAATCAAAGATGTATAATTTTGCATGAGCTTCGCCTGGATTCAAACAGCTATTGCGTGAAATCAATAAATCGTAGAATTAATCTTCACATTTAGAAGGAAAGTCGAGGTAGTCTAGGCTTGGAATCTGGGCTGGCTCCGTTTATTCAAGGATCACTCGATCAACAAACTGTAAACCAAAACAGGCACGAGGAGTTTCCTGGACAGACGGAGTCGAGAGAAAACGGAAACATTAATTTGTTAACTCCATCAGCCGCAGGCTCCACCAATGGACCTTTATAACGCGAGTTGGCGGCTCTGGCGACCCAGAGAGAGAGAGCAGATCTTGACGGGGCGTGGCTAGGGGCTGTGACCGCCTCAATCTCTCGCCTTCCCTGGAGATATGATCACTTCATAATGTCTCCGCTAAGTAATTTACTGCGACTTTTATCATCTAAAATTCTCTTTCCCCTACACAGTCATCCCCCCCCCACACACACACACACATACACACGCACATACACTCACCTGCCTCCTCTCTCTCTCTCTTTTTTTTTTTTTATTTCATCCAGGGGGACGGGAAGTTGTGTTCCTCATGATGTGTGGTTTTTTACTCGGGAACACGACTATTCTTTCCATCCGTCCCAAACTATGGACCGTCCCAGCCTTGACGACCGCCCTGTTATTCGTCCCTCCCTCCCCCTTGGCCTGGAAAAAGGAAAAAAAAAATCAATGTGGCCCATCCTTTCCGAAAAGTTTGTGCCGATAAGAAAACAAGCCCCCCCCCCCCTCACCCTCCCCCTCCCTGTCCCTACCGGTCTAGTTTACCCCCCCCCCCCCCAATTCTGATCTGCAGGCACCTGCTGAGCTCCCAGCCCTCTCCATCAGCCGAGAGAGGCGACTGTGCCGGGGGGTGGGGCGGTCTGTGGGAGGGACCGACGCGACCGATTAACCTCTGGAACGAATCGTTTGTTCCGTCTCTGTTTTTTGCTGTAGGAAATATCCATTGATTATTGATGGGTCACACCCCCTCCTTCTTCCCCCTCCCTATCTTCACTCACCGTCCACGTCTCGGCCCCGACCTCTGCTCACCCTGTGAAGCAATAAAAGGAGGGCCCTGCTCCGCAGCCTCTCTTGAAATAATTAACCCTAATCTAACGGCTAGCTGAGTCCGTCAGTTTCATCAGCGAGTAGAGAGGCGGAGTGGGAGGGGCTACAGCGAGATTGCCCCGCCTTCCTTTGTGAACAACAGAAATAGGGGGAATCAACTCTGCAGAACGAGACTTAATGCAGTCATTATCTAGATCTAGAATGGTTTGATAGACGAAATTAGTTTCAGAGAGGGAGAATCAGAAGGAGAGAGGGTAAAGAGAAAGTGAGGAAACTTGTGAGACAGAGTCATGAGGTCTATAAAGTGATAGAGAGAATGGAGGACAAGGAGAGATAGATAGATAGATAGACAGATAGATAGATAGAGTGAGAGAGACACGGAGAGAGAGAGAGAGAGAGAGAGAGAGAGAGAGAGAGAGAGAGAGAGAGAGAGAGAGAGGAAAGAGGGTTAGAGAGGCAGGCAGAAACATCGAGACACAAAGGCAGACACAGAAAAAGGCATCCAAAGACAGAGATATCGAAAGGACAAATTACCCCCCCCCCCCCTGAGAATTAAAGATTGTTCTCTGATTAGGAAATGGGCCAGTTTGAGCAAATACTAAGCTACAGTTCATTAAAAGTTTACTTGGAAATCTAGGACGTATGGTCACAGGGAGTGGGGGGGGGGCAGAAAAAAAAAAAAGAGAGAGAGAGAGAGAGAGAGAGAGAGAGAGAGAGAGAGAGAGAGAGAGAGAGAGAGAGAGAGAGAGAGAGAGTTAGTAAAAGAGAAAGATGATCATCGAAAGAAGCAGAGAAAGAAAACAAAACAGAGTGGTAGGCACAGAGAAAATAAGCAGAGAGGAAAAGAAAGAAAACGAGATAGGCACACAGAGTGGTTTGGGCAGAGTGAAAATAAGCAGAGAGGAAAAGAAAGAAAACGAGATAGGCACACAGAGTGGTTTGGGCAGAGTGAAAATAAGCAGAGAGATAGAGAACGAGACTGCGAGTGAGTTATGGCATCATAGACAGGGAGGCCGAGTGGTAGAGAGAAATTTAGGGGCCTAAGAGTGGCAGAGAGAAAATGAAAGGCCCTAAAAGAACAGTGTTCTGAAGGTAAAGAGAAGGGAGCGCAAAGAATGAAAAATTAAAGGCAAAGCAGAAAAACAATAAACACAGAGAGGTAGGCCTTACGAGAGAAATAGGTAGAGAGATAGATATGATTATCAAACTTGTAGAAGGAGGAGAGAATTTATAAGAGAGGGCAGTCATAAAGAAAGAGAGAGAGAGAGAGGAGAGTGGGGAGGCGGAGAAAAAGATAGAGTGAGATAGGCAAGAAAAGAAAGAAAAACGAAAGAGCGAGAGAGAGAGAGAGAGAGAGAGAGAGAGAGAGAGAGAGAGAGAGAGAGAGAGAGAGAAATATTAGTGGCAAGGAAAGTATTACCCACAATCCCGCGGTAAACAGATAATTCTGTTATAACCTTCCCTTCTGTGTAACTATCAGTGGCAAGGAAGTATTACCCACACTCCCGCAGTACACGGTAATCCTGGTACAACAATCCCTTATGTGTTACTATTAGTGGTAATGTAACTATTACCCACACTCCCGCAGTACACGGTAATCCTGTTACAACAAGCGCTTATGGGTTACTATTAGTGGTAATGTAACTATTACCCACACTCCCGCAGTACACGGTAATCCTGTCACAACAAGCGCTTATGGGTTACTATTAGTGGTAATGTAACTATTACCCACACTCCCGCAGTACACGGTAATCCTGTTACAACAAGCGCTTATGGGTTACTATTAGTGGTAATGTAACTATTACCCACACTCCCGCAGTACACGGTAATCCTGTTACAACAAGCGCTTATGGGTTACTATTAGTGGCAATGTAACTATTACCCACACTCCCGCAGTACACGGTAATCCTGTTACAACAAGCGCTTATGGGTTACTATTAGTGGTAATGTAACTATTACCCACACTCCCGCAGTACACGGTAATCCTGTTACAACAAGCGCTTATGGGTTACTATTAGTGGTAATGTAACTATTACCCACACTCCCGCAGTACACGGTAATCCTGTTACAACAAGCGCTTATGGGTTACTATTAGTGGCAATGTAACTATTACCCACACTCCCGCAGTACACGGTAATCCTGTTACAACAAGCGCTTATGTGTTACTATTAGTGGTAATGTAACTATTACCCACACTCCCGCAGTACACGGTAATCCTGTTACAACAATCTCTTATGGGTTACTATTAGTGGTAATGTAACTATTACCCACAATCCCGCGGTATACGATAGTCCTGTTACACCAATCTCTTATGTGTTACTATAAGTGGTAATGTAACTATTACCCACAATCCCGCGGTATACGGTAACCCTGTAACAACTGTCCCTTTCGATTACCTTTTGTGCTGTCAGCTCACAATGACATACCAGTGACGTGGTATCACCTTCTGTTCCCCCTTTTTTGACCAAAATTGAAAACAATAGGTGGCATGACTTTGGAAATAATAAAGGAAAGGGAAGATTCTTTGACAAACAGGAACTGCCCTGGTCACTTTTCCCAACGGCCACTCTTTAATGAACATTCGAGATATAGAATTCGGAAAACTGGGATGGACTTTTTTCAATTGAGTCCAGGAGAGTGAGGCACTAGCAAGCAAGTAATACCAAGACTTGGTTAGCATAAATTAGACAAACGATCGAGTTTTTCAAGCCTAATCAGTTCTACTCATCATAACAGGCTGAAATAATGCACACAACAATATGTACCTCTGAAAAATTGTGTCGGTAGAGACTCAAGCGCGCGGCGTTCGGGTGTGTAGTTACATCTTTCTAGTTGGTGCACCAGCTTATCTCCAGAATAACGAATCAATCACTTTCATAGTTGTAAACCCAAGCTAAAGCAGTATATGGGGAAATAAAAACAGCAAGGGCGCAAAAGAATTTTAAAAAATCCTACCTTAGGTTTTTGGAGCCCGAGCCAATTCAACTGGACACGACACGGGGGACCGCTAAGCTGGTGCACGGATACAATGCAAATAATCCACCACAGTTTGGGGAGGCAGGGCAGTTTCAGGCGTGAAGCAGGGCAATTATTGGCTATTTTCTTAATCACGTGCCTTGCATGTCGTTACAACCGGAGTTGAAGCTTTCTCTAGGCGCATCTCCGGGCGCGCTGCGAGTTTCTCTCGACACTCGTGCCAAGACTTTCACTCGGAGACTTAAACATGGGGCAAAACTGGACACACTGTGCCAGGAAATACGTTACATGATAGAGGGCGAGGTAGAGAACTTCAACCATCAAATCGAAACCCCTACCACCAGCACCAGCACCACCATCATCATCATCATCATTATCATCATCGTCATCATCATTTAATCTTCCTGTTTTTCACCTACTGCGCCAATGATAATCTTGGCATTAGTAAGAGCAGTAATAATAATAATGATAATAATAATGATAATAATAATAATAATAATAATAATAATAATAATAATAATAATAATAATAATAATAATAATAATAATAATAATAATAATAATAATAATAATAATAATAATAATAATAATAATAATAATAATAATAATAATAATAATAATAATGATAACAAAAACAATAACAACAACAACAACGACAACAACTTATAAAAAAAAAAATACTGACTCGGTAAAAAATCATTAACAGAACTTCACATATAGCGAACTAGTAACTTGCTGTCTAATTTCTCGGTACATTTTTTTTTTATTCTTAAGAGGCCCACACACGCTCCAACTTTTTTTTATCAATAGTATTGAAGTAAAAATATTTGACACTTTTTCAATCGTGTTTGGGCGATATTGATAGCCTGAAAAGTATTGACGTCAATATTCTGACAGATCTGTAAGTTGCAGTTGATATTTTTTTGCCCAAAACCGCCAATTTATTGAGCGTGTGTGGGTAACCTTAGAGAGAATTTCATCATTAGGCAAAGATTAAAATGAATTTGTGAGGAACGCCTAACAGTTCTAAAGTTCCCCTGAGTTTTTTTACGGAACTTATACGGCAACGTCACCACCATCACCAACAAAACTCACTCTTATCCCATTATTGTGCTACAGGATATGACAAATAGTATGGAATGACAGAGTATGGTATGATTAAAATTCCCAGTAATGCATTATTTAGTAAGATTACTTTAACACAATCGTTTCATTGTTAATTTAACCGTGAAAACTTCCATTATGTAATTGACGTCACGGGGGAAAATGGTTTGTGGGCTCCTCCTACAAAATAGTGACCTGCGACTCCTGCACTGGCACATAACCCAGTGAATGATCTTAGAATTATAGTTAAACAGAGTGATTTCGCTTCTGAACTAGAATCTACTTTCTCTTTCACTTTTTCAATTCGTCCTTTCAACCATCTTGGATGTAGAGTTTTCGAAGATTGTTTAACACTCATCTTTCTAAATTAGGCCAAATTGGAATCTCGAACATAATCTAGTCATTGGAATCGTAATATAAATCGAGTTATTTATATTGGTGTACCTTGATATTTAGATCTAAATGTCGAATTAGAACTTAATTTAGGATTTTGGTTGTGCAGGTAAACTCAAGATCTATAGATCTAGAATCTAGATCTAGATCTAGATCTAGGCATTGTTGCATCCTTTCATCTGTTTCATACATAAACTAGAATCGCGTCACTATATTTACTGTTAGAAATGATTTTCTTACTTAAATTGTTTCCTTGGAAAGAGTTCATTTTAGGTACGGATTAATTTACACACCAAAGAGCGCTTTGTTTGATCGGGACCATAGAACCGCTTGTATCGAATATATTAATTTAGTGTGTTGACGAACAAAGATCTAGATCTAGTTTATTTATTTTATTTTTAATTCAGCATAGATCTATATTAATTATCTTATTAGTCCCTACCTAAAAGGAACTCTTTCTGCTTCCTTTTCTAAATTTCATATCTAGATCTTAGGTTTTAATCTAATTACGTGCTGAACATTTTTGTTTACAAATCAAATGTACGTTTATTCTTGCTGAAATAATTATTGTGCTAGAGAAATTAGTTAGCTTTTTTTTTAATTTGCAGACTACTTTCTAAAGATAGAAGCTGCTTCACAACTATTCACAAAGCTCCACTGCATCGTTCAATTTTAAGTGACCTTACTTTCTAAAGAAACTAACGGGTTTTAGCTACATATAGATCTAAGTTATGGTAGGACTTTTAATTGTGTACGTTGGTTTAGTATATATGATATATATTAAACGGTATTTTTTTTTGGTCATTAAGTTCTATATGTCAAATATTGATGTGTTGAAATTTGAAAGAGAGTACAGTTCTCTAGGGGCACAGTGCCCATTCGAAAGCCCTTAAATTACTTTTACAATTGGATAGAGTGAAAAAAATTAAATTTTTTAAACAAATGCCTATTAACAATTATAAAGTCATAAAAAATAAGCTTCAAATTCGTGTTTAGAGCAACAAAATAAAATTTTCAATTCAGAACATCTCCATGTTTCAGACTTGTATTTAGATCTGTATAATGTAGGATCTATAGATGTTAAAAAAAAAACCCTGTGATTTCTGAATTGATATGATGATAATCAATTTGATTGTTAAAAGAGAAATTTATAACCTAATTACATAGGTCCTACTTCTAGATCTTTTAACATTTTATTTGGGTTCATTTCGTTACCAATAATCATAATGTGATGGAGTGCAATATTGCCGAATATTCTATTTATCCACCAATTGATATAAATCTAATTTAGAAAAATAGCTACATACAATAATAATTGACCAATTAAAAAAAGAAAAAGATCAAGAATCCAGTCTAGATCTAGGATATCATAGGCACAGTTATTCGGCTTAAGAGGAAAGTGTTTTAGCAACTATTTAACTGGTTTAATTCATACACAAAGTTCAGTTAGTTCTTGAAGCATCATAGTTAGAGAAAATATTTTTTTTTTCACTCTAAAGATTTCAATGCACAATTCTCTACCTTTTATCTATTCATCTATCTCTATCTCTGCTGTCTTTGTGTGTGTTTACATATGCGTTTGTGTCTCTCTCACTGTCTCTCTCTCTCTCTCTCTCTCTCTCTCTCTCTCTCTCTCTCTCTCTCTCTCTCTCTCTCTCTCTCTCTCTCTCTCTCTCTCTCTCTCTCTCTCTCTCTCTCCCTCCCTCTCTTTCTCTATCTCTCTGTCTGTCTGTCTTTTTGTCTCTCTACCGTTCTTTCTCTATCTCTGCCTGTTGTATGTCTGTCTCTCTCTGTCTCTCTGTCTCACATAAATCTCTCTTTCACTCTCTCTCATATCTCTCTCTCTCTCTCTCTCTCTCTTTCTCTCTCTCTCTCTCACATATAAATCTCTTTCTTTCTCTCTCTCTTTATTAGTTTCAAAGTCAATGGCAAAAGCCTTTTTTTTTTTTAAATTATTTCATGTCTTTTTTCCCCTTTAGTTTAGTCATGAGTTATATATTGGAAGTGATATTTTGTTTCAGATGAAACAAATTTTTTTGTTGGTTATTGTTTGTTATTTTTGGTCCTTTATTTTATCCCATTAATCAAATCAGAATTTTTTTTTTTCAGAGCCTTTATGCCCCTCTCTCCCTAGTTGTATGTAAAGGATCATGAGCTGGTACTTTTTAGAGGAAATAGTAAGTGCAAATTAAGAGCAATTGTTATCTAATGTAAATTAAGCATCACATGTACATATAATATCATTTGGATTAAACTAGTGTGAGTTCAAGTTTATGTAATTATGGGATTATGTAAGATCAACCACAGAAAATTTACTATTGAGGGATAATTTTTGGTCTCAAGTTCATGGATGTAATCAGATAATTTTCCTTAATAACTTGTTTACCTGTTACTTAAAGAACAATATTAATGTATTGTAGATAGATAATAAAAAATTTATCTGTGGGAAGGTTTCATTTGGTCCTTCCAGTTGTAAGACATGGAGAATAGTCTAACTATTGAAAATAGATCCAGCATCAGATAGTCAGAAAACTGCTCACAATCTCCCAGTGCCTATCACAGCAAATTCCACCAGTTATTTTACCTTCAATACATTATCTTTTTGTACTCTAACCAATCCATGCAAAATCTTTGAACAATGGTCTGGCAGGGGTATTTTATCAAACTGAATGCATCACTAGATAATCCATTTTACAGGCCCATTCCTATTTTTTTCTAAAGTGAGACTTCGATACACTCAAAGTGTGACATTGTCCTGGCAGACGAATTGGGATACTAGGTTTTACTCCTCTCTTTTGTCCAAGGAAAATAACCAAGATTTTTTGCTTTTGAATTTGACATTTTGTCAACAAAAGACTCAGCGTAGCTACATTTTTTTTCATCCATCTACTGGTAGATGTTGTAGATCCAATGTTATTGCACGCTTAGTTATAGTCCATCTAGAATCAAATTTAGATCTAGACAGCCAGGATTCTAAGAAATGCAAACTTCATCATAGTGAACTATGAAACCTAACATTATAAGGAATGTCACCATTACTTATTATCAGGAAACTTATATGTTGATTTATCACTTCAAAAGTTTAATGTGTTTAAATACTGTGGAAAAAATCAAGTAACATGGTTAAATTTTATTTTCACAGATTTTTAAAACAAGAACCTAGCTTGAAAGTCAACCCAAATCCAGGGACAAGATGAATTCTGTGAAGAGCGCCCGTCAACGGATGCTTCGCTATCCAGCAGCTTTGTCAAAATGTTCAGCAGAGGTTGTTCTTTCTTTCCTGATAACATCTAAAGTAAATTGAGCCTATTTTATATGAGATAGGTCATGGCCAGTTGCAAGTCTTGTGTGGAATTAGCTTCCTCTATGGAGGCAAACAAAGATGGCTGAACATTCTGTCATGTTACAGAATCAAGTTAACCAACCAGTTCTAAGAAATATAAATTAATATAAATATAAATATAAATATAAATATAAAACAACGTTGATTGTTTGGGTTTGGCGCTAGGATCAGCTGACCAATTCCATCATTTCTATGTCTTTGGGCGAACAATATAAACTTTGATTTAACCTTAATTTGAATAATCAGGATACAATTGAAAGAGGAAATAAATCCACATAAGTCAAATTGTATGAAAACTTTTTGTTTAAAGTGTCCTCCGCCAGATATGGTAGAGGGAAGTTTTGAAAAGGGCTTTTAGTGCATACATCTGAACAAAAATTGTCTCATCTAAGTCTGATCAAGTAGCTTTATATAGCCCAAATTCATTGAATCAGTAACTTTATATTTGTTATTGCATTGTGAATCTTCTGACAAGACTTCTGTGCATTAATTTTTTTTGTCTGGTGATCAACCAATCTATTTTGGGTGTGGAGAAAAAAAAACAACAACATAGATATCTTGAAGTGTATTACATGAGACCTAAACTTAGATGATTGTAAAGCTGGAGATCTATGTTCTGCCGAGATAGAGATGCAAAAAAAGAAAAACAAAAACTGCAAATACTTCTTTCTCAGTAGATTTGTTGAGACACAAAGTTTGTTATGGTTTTCCTGATAACTGGTGAATGGTTCATTCCAGAAAGCTCTTAAAGATTGTATTTGTGCTTTTTTAAGCCTAAGCTTTGTAATAAAAATTCTGAACATGGCTGGGAAGTTAAGAACCAATTGGAAAGAAAAGTAGGATTTGTAATGCGATTAATTTAATTTGGAATGTACAATTTTTTTACTTATTATTCAAATCCTTTAGCTACAGAAAAGTTGTCATGACAGAGATTATGCCAAAATGAAGAATATTGCACTTCTCATCAGGTTTTGGGTTTATCTATCCGAAACAAATAGTGAAAGTGTACTAGCTGAATGTCAGTGTACCTGTGACAACTGACTGAGTAGATGCTTTCAGTGTACCTGTGACAACTGAATGAGTAGATGCTTTCAGTGTACCTGTGACAACTGACTGAGTAGATGCTTTCAGTGTACCTGTGACAACTGACTGAGTAGATGCTCTCAGTGTTAAACTGAAATAGCTTAAACCAACAGGAATCATTGGACTTTATTTGTCTTGGTTTAGCCAAAAGTTGTAACTTATATATGTAAGAGGAGAAAAAATGTCCCCCACCAGATTGGTTTAGCTATGTATGTTGTTTGTAATGATTTTGTTTCTAATGAGCTTTAACATAAATTTTTTTGAGCGTAATTGAAGAATCTGATGATGTTCACATTTTGTCTATTGCTGGGTGTGTAACATGTTTCCGCAGCTCAAGTCTCTTTGTTTCTTGTTCTTCAGGCTGCAGCGTATGGTAACTGTGTCTCTACCAGTGAGAATATCAAGAAGTCCGACTGCCACAAGGAATTTGAAGCATTAAAAGAGTGTGTGAAAAATGCGGTACATATTTTCAATTTTTTTTTTTTTTTTTTTTATTTAGCGTTTACAATTAATTGTAGTGAGTTATCACTTACTGAGTCTGTATCAAGAATCTAGTTTTGAAAAATATAAATTTAGACACTGAGAAATGTAAATTTAATGTTTAAAAAATGAAAAAACAAAACATATTGCTTGCTTTACTATTGTAAAAAAAACACAAACATAAATGAGATTGTACACTTAAATTATAGGATTAAGCCACACCAAATGTTTTAGCAGTTCAGCTGTCGAATCTGATGATAGGTTTTATTTTAAATGAGACTTTGCCAACAAGGTGAAGAACACAGCTTTTGGTTTGATTGTTTGAGAGAACAATTTGCCAGTCGTTAAGGTTGACAAATTTCTCTATTCAGTAGCTGAGCATCAAATACACATCATGTGTTTTTGTGAAGTTTAAAGCCCTCATCTTTTGAAAACTTCATGCAATTCTTGCGACTGCTGTGGCCAAAACAAAACGGTCCTATTAGTTAGTTCTGCGGTAATATATACATGTATTCAGGATTGCCATTAAGTTACTTATCTTTCCATTTTGGAATCATGGGAAGTTCGCATGAAGACCTGGCCTCATGGTGAAGGTCCATAGCTAATGCCTAGTGTGTTTACTCTTATCTTACACTTACCATAGATTTGGGAAATGATTGTGTAAGCAGAGGGTTAGACTTACCACTAACACCTGAACTGCCTGGCTACTGACCCGACAGATCATAACTGAGGCATATGAAAGCTCATTTGCTTGATTACTTAATGGGAAATATAGTTTTCTACAGTGATTTTATTCTGCTTAATTTTTCAGATGAAGCAACCAAAGAAACCCTGAGGTGAGTCCAGTGCCTTCATTTCTTAGGTAGATACCTGTGCAGTGTGCTCAGTTATTTCAAGCTATTTTTTTCTCACCCAACTTAGTTTTGTAAACTCCCATAGCGTTTTTCATTTTTTATGTGTACACTCATAAATTTTCCTAGTATTTAAGAAGCCATGATCGCAATTATGTTAATCATCTTGAACATATGACTGAATAAATAAAATAAAGGGTCACAGCTATCTCTCTTTTCACTTTTAGTCCAATGAGGTAGAAAAAGACTTAGAATATATATACAGGAATTTCAGTAAGTTTCTTCTTGAGGTTTACCTTACTGAAGTTGTAAATTTTAGACTTTTTAGGGTGAATTTGATTTATTAAGATAGATTTGAATCATGATGTGTTTGCATAACAAAGTTTCAAAAGTTAAGGCCTGTTTTTTATATAATATTTAGCATGTTTGAATTGGAATGTTTTCCAAATCCCAAAAGATCAAAATTATTGATTGAGATAAGTTTTTAATTTTCTCCTAGATTGAACAGAATAATGAAGAATCATCTTCTTACAAGACAGGCTGCAGTGAACATGTTTCAACGTGTCTTGATACTGTATGGAGTCAGAAGTTTTCCTTCTCTGCAGAGCTGCTCAACTTATTTCTTTGTTCAGAGCTCTTCCTTATCAAGGCATGTTCACCTGCAGAGCAAAGTAAAACTAGATCCTAAACCAATGAACAAATTGTATCAAACTCTCTTTAAAAGTTTTCCACATGAAGAAAGACATTCACCCAGACCTGGTCAGTGTCGCTGGCTGAGACAGAACTCTGCTAAGTCTGCTACTAAACACCATCCTGGCCTCTACTCTCTATCTGTGGACAACCTGCTTCCTGAGAAACACATCAAGAGGCTGGCAGGAGGATTTGGCTGCAGTGTAGCAGAGATGAAAACTCTTGTAAAAGGACATGCTTTTTTGATTCATATGGACTTAGATTTGTTACAGAGAAAAGTGAACTTGCTGCTGTCCTATGACCTGCCCGTGGACTTCATCAAGCACCATCTTGGGATCGTTTATCAAACCTCAGAAAGAGTGCTTGAGCAACGCTTAAAGCTTCTCAAGGATTCTGGACTGCTCCATTCTCGTCATCTAGAAATAGACAAGTTGGCTCATCTACTTGAGTGTAACGATTCACAATTTCCCAAGAGCTTCCAGTACAAGCTTGATCAGAGAGATGCCCTTGACGGCTGTCAGGATCAGCTAGCTTACTTACAAATGCGATTGAGCTGCTCAAAGGAGAAAGCTCAGTCGATGATGAGCTCGTACCCACTGGAAAGGCACGTGAGTAACGTAAAGCTCAAGGCCCTGTTGGATTTTTTCCTGATAGAAGCTGAGAGGAGTCCTGATTTCATCATCATGTATCGCAAACTTTTGTCGTTTTCGGTGAGAAGACTGCAGCACAGATGGCGTGTGATTCAGGCCGCAGGGCTGGAATCAGAGGCTCAGATGGTTTACGTGTGGTGCATGTCTCAAAAAGAATTTAATGAACAGTACTCTGAACAGTTAGAATCTGAGAATTCATCACTGTCAGCAAGCAGTGCTCAAACAACATAGAGTCGTTGGTTTTTTTATTTTTGCCATTAACAATGGTACAAAAGGTTTTCATATTTCTCAGGTACTTCAATAAATCACAGATGTGCACATTTCACTCATAACATTCACAGAGATGTTATCTTCAAAGATTTTTCTCCATTGACGTATTGCTGATGAGGTGAATTTGTTAAAACATTACCTGAACCTTGTTGTTTGGAAGGCTTACCGTGTATTTAATTGACAATTGTGAAATGTTTTGAAATATTTTTGTCACTCTATTAAAATAGTTGTAAGTTACAATAGAAGAATTAACATTTCATATATTTTGTTTCATTTTAGTTTTCTGGTAAAATATTACTGTAAGAATAATGTAAATGCACCATGTATCGTGTTATTTTCATGTAGTGAATGTTATAGCATTAGCCACTACAAATATATGTACCAGAAGTGACCACTGTCATTCTTAACTTGCAAGGTTTTGTTTGTGAAAGAGAACTAATCTCTGCACTTAGAAAAATTTAAAAAATTTAAAACAAAATGTGTCAGTAGATCTTGCTGTAAAATTTCAAATTCCAAAATCAAAGCTAACTTGTGTTGTGGGTGGTTTTTTTTTTTTGTTTTTTAGAGGGGGGGGGGGGGGTGGATATTTTGTTGGTACTTTTAGGTTGCACATAACCTGATCCTTTAGAACTTTATGGGCTTTTGAGAAAAATGATGAGAGAAGTTGCTTTACTTCGCACCATTATAATTCCCCCCCCCCCCTACCCTCATTTTAATGTCCATGATTGTTTACTAGGATGTATAAAACACATGTGTGCAACTGCAAGTTCATGTTGCTTTTTTGTATTCTATTTACAAGTATTGGATGTATATTCTCTGGCTTCCTATAAAACTCTCTGATGGAAGGATTGTTAGGATTAGGAGCTTACTGCTTTTAGCCTTCATAAAAATTAAGATTTAAAAAATCATGTTTTTACTGTCCATTTAACCTTCCTTTTTTCACTTTTAATTTGATAGAAAAAAAATATGTTTGTTTCATTTACTAATAATATAGCCACAGAAAGGTCCTCTCTCAGCTAGTCACTCTCGTAAAAAATAAATTGATAACTTAAAAATGATTACTTAAGAATACAGCCATGGGGTGAAAATTGTGTGGGCTATGTCACACATGAATAATTCTGGTAGTTAAAGCTGAAAGTTTCTCTGACAACTTCAAATAGGTCATAGTAAACTCTCACCTTTTTCTATTTTCATAAATTGGTAAATCATTGGCTGTTGGCTTAGGTTGCATAAGTTTGACTGTTATTTAATCAAGGTCACTGTGATTTGTACATGCCTTGCAAAGTTAATAAATTCACGTTTAAATTAAAAAGGAATGTGAATCAATTTGTGGATGTAAATAAAACAGGAAAAACAAGAACATGAAGTGCAAAAATTATTATCACTTTTTGTGGTGTGGAAAAAGTGAAGTGAACTATGAACAAGAGACTTTCACTATCAGTTGGTTTTATTTTGGGACAATATCCAATAAATGTTACATTTCGTCTTGTCTCAAATAATTATCAATGATACTCATGTTTGGGACAATATCTAATAAATGTTTCATTTTACCTTGTCTCAAATAATTATCAATGATACTCATTATTTGATAAATGTGTATATTTTTAATAAAGACACTGTGATATAATAAAAAAAAAAAAAACGCCAAAAAAAAGGGTGTGACTTAAATGGGTAAAGCAGGCATTGACACTTTGCAAAATCAAAATCTAACTTGCAACAATATGAAAATTGAAATGCAGTTTATGGTGGCAAGAAGTTTGGGAACAAGTTTGCTAAGTGAAAGACCACCGTGAAGTGACAATGGTCACCGGCTAGAGTTCCAGTCTAGTGACCAACGAGAACCTGGTGACAAGTTAAAACCCTTAGACTGAGGAAGTGAGAGCCTTGACCCAGCTCTGTCAGTGTGAAGTTAAAAAACAAAGAAGAGGAAAAAGAAATAGTAAATTACTTATATCAAACAGCTTTAAAACAAAATACATCTGTTATCTATTGAGAGGAAAATCTCTAAAAAAAAAATTGAATCCATCATTAATAAAGAGGAAAGACTATGACATTCCTACAAGCTGTATATAGGTTTCCACTTGAGGTTTATTTCTTTACACAATTCTCCTATGGTTTCATACATGTACATCACTTTACCTAATCAATTCAATCTCATTTAGTCAAAAGGGGAAAAGCTTTTGAATTACAGAATTAAAAAAAAAAAATTATAAATAAATAAATAGCACTGTAGCAATATGGTTTATAGCAACTTTCTTAATCTATTGTTTCGTTTTTTTTTCTACGAATATGCATTATGTTTTTTAGTGGAGATTGAGATTGTAATCTTGGTCCATTTTTATTTTAGTTGATATGTTTTTTTGCATCACCATGTTTTACCTAATAATAATTTGCTAATATTAAAGATATGGTTGGTCTAAAAGTAAAATAGTTTTTAATAAAAATGTTAGAAAAGTAATGTATGGTGTATTTAACAAATGAATACCACAGATCGTTGAGATGTTGTAACAGCAAGTTTCCTCCTTCAAGCTTTGCCTGATGATGTAAAAAAAAAAAACCACCATAAAATGTTGTGCGGGAAGCAGAAAGGTGTTAACAGGGGGGATAAGCCAGTGAATAATTGAGATGATGATTTCATGTTAGGTTATCTATAATGATAGATATGAATACATTGAAATGAAATTGAACACACACAGACAAATAAATAAATAAATAAATAATAATAATAATAATAATAATAATAATAATAATAATAATAATAATAATAATAATAATAATAATAATAATAATAATAATAATAATAATAATAATAATAATAATAAAATAAAATAAAAGTAAAAGGAACCCTGCTGTGGTAAAAATCACAATGATCTTTGAAGGCTCCTGCCTGAAATTTTTGATGTAGCAATGTCCCAGTTGAACAAGATTTATGCTTCAAAGGTCTGTGCAATAAATCCATAGATGTACTATAAACTTTAACCCCTGCTAAAGCTTTATACATCTACCTAGTTCTTCATATAATCTAATATTTTATTGATTGGAATTTACTAATTAGAAAAGAAAGAAATGCATACATAAATATAAATCTCATGGATATCCATGTATGTAAATCATTATAATGACTTTCATTTCATATCTGTTGTTTAGAGCAGAGAGGAAAGTGAGATAGAAATACAGATGTTTACTCATGGTATATGCTGCGCTGTTTTTTGTGCATTTTTAAGCCAAAATCAACATTTCTCATTCAGAATTAGGATTTCGAGGAAAGGCAAGAATATTCCACTCATATCGCAGTCCTAATGTGTCCTGTGTCACTCATATCACAGTCCTAATGTGTCCTGTGTGACTCGTATCACAGTCCTAATGTGTCCTGTGTCACTCATATCACCGTCCTAATGTGTCCTGTGTGACTCGTATCACAGTCCTAATGTGTTCTGTGTGACTCGTATCACAGTCCTAATGTGTCCTGTGTCACTCATATCACAGTCCTAATTTATCTTGTGTGACTCGTATCACAGTCCTAATGTGTCCTGTGTCACTCATATCACAGTCCTAATGTGTCCTGTGTGACTCGTATCACAGTCCTAATGTGTCCTGTGTCACTCATATCACAGTCCTAATGTGTCCTGTGTCACTCATATCACAGTCCTAATGTGTCCTGTGTGACTCGTATCACAGTCCTAATGTGTTCTGTGTCACTCATATCACAGTCCTAATGTGTCCTGTGTGACTCGTATCACAGTCCTAATGTGTTCTGTGTCACTCATATCACAGTCCTAATGTGTCCTGTGTGACTCGTATCACAGTCCTAATGTGTCCTGTGTCACTCATATCACAGTCCTAATGTGTCCTGTGTCACTCATATCACAGTCCTAATGTGTCCTGTGTCACTCATATCACAGTCCTAATGTGTCCTGTGTGACTCGTATCACAGCCCTAATGTGTTCTGTGTCACTCATATCACAGTCCTAATGTGTCCTGTGTGACTCATATCACAGTACTAATGTGTTCTGTGTCACTCATATCACAGTCCTAATGTGTCCTGTGTGACTCGTATCACAGTCCTAATGTGTCCTGTGTCACTCATATCACAGTCGTAATGTGTTCTGCGTCACTCATATCACAGTCCTAATGTGTCCTGTGTCACTCATATCACAGTCCTTATGTGTCCTGTGTCACTCATATCACAGTCCTAATGTGTTCTGCGTCACTCATATCACAGTGCTAATGTGTCCTGTGTCACTCATATCACAGTCCTAATGTGTCCTGTGTGACTCGTATCACAGTCCTAATTTGTCCTGTGTCACTCATATCACAGTCCTAATTTGTCTTGTGTGACTCGTATCACAGTCCTAATTTGTCTTGTGTGACTCGTATCACAGTTCTAATGTGTTCTGTGTCACTCATATCACAGTCCTAATGTGTCCTGTGTCACTCATATCACAGTCCTAATGTGTCCTGTGTCACTCATATCACAGTCCTAATGTGTTCTGTGTCACTCATATCACAGTCCTAATGTGTCCTGTGTCACTCATATCACAGTCCTAATGTGTCCTGTGTCACTCATATCACAGTCCTAATGTGTCCTGTGTCACTCATATCACAGTCCTAATGTGTTCTGCGTCACTCATATCACAGTCCTAATGTGTTCTGTGTCACTCATATCACAGTCCTAATGTGTCCTGTGTGACTCGTATCACAGTCCTAATGTGTCCTGTGTCACTCATATCACAGTCCTAATGTGTTCTGTGTGACTCATATCACCGTCTTAAAGTGTTTTTTGTCACTCATATCACAGTTCTAATGTGTTCTGCGTCACTCATATCACAGTCGTAATGTGTCCTGTGTTACTCATATCACAGTCCTAATGTGTCCTGTGTCACTCATATCACAGTCCTAATGTGTCCTGTGTCACTCATATCACAGTCCTAATGTGTCCTGTGTCACTCATATCACAGTCCTAATGTGTTCTGTGTCACTCATATCACAGTCCTAATGTGTTCTGCGTCACTCATATCACAGTCCTAATGTGTCCTGTGTGACTCGTATCACCGTCCTAATGTGTCCTGTGTCACTCATATCACAGTCCTAATGTGTCCTGTGTGACTCGTATCACCGTCTTAAAGTGTTTTTTGTCACTCATATCACAGTCCTAATGTGTTCTGCGTCACTCATATCACAGTCGTAATGTGTCCTGTGTTACTCGTAATACCGTCCTAATGTGTCCTGTGTCACTCGTATCACCGTATTAATGTGTTTTTTGTCACTCGTATCGCCGGCCTAATGTGTTTTTTGTCACTCATATCGCCGGCCTAATGTGTCCTGTGTCACTCGTATCACCGTCCTAATGTGTTTTTGCCACTCATATCGCCGGCCTAATGTGTCTTTTGTTACTCATATCCCATTTAAAAGTGTTGATATTAATGGCAATGCACTTTCCTGTGCCTCTGGCTAATGACAATTTATGAAGTTATCAATATTCCTTGAAGAAATATTATGCAGTGTATTCTATTTTATTAAATAGTTTGAGAAAAAGAATTGTAAAAGTTTCCGATATCAGATTGGTTAGGACAGGTGCTGAGACAATTTTCCTGGCAAGAGAAGACTCTCTTGAGGTTAGATGATTGAGATGAACTACCGCACTACTAGTCTCAGTTTTCTGTAAACACACACACACACATACATACCCACAAACACACACATACATACCCACAAACCTTTCAAAAATTAATGTATGATTAACAAATTTTACTACTTATGAAATTTTTTTGATCACCATGAATTGAAGTCCTACATTATGGTCCAATTAAAAAAAAATCTAATCTGTCTTTTCATCTTTCTAAGTGAGCGGCATAATGCAGTTTTCAGATTTAAAAGTAAGACTTGAAGCTTTTATGTGGCATAATAATCATAGCTGATCAGGACAACGAAAAAAATATATTTATAAAATGGTAAAGAAAAGGGCAATAATAAAGAGTAAAAATTAAATATTGACATTACGAACTTCTTTCCCTTAGGCTGGTCATTTGGCAAAGATTAATAAAATTAAGATAAAATAAGTTAGGTGCATTCACCTGGCATCCAAGTTATAGATCTTATTTCTATTTTTATGCATTTGGCATTACCATATTCCAGATTCTTATTTTATTTTTTTTTATTTTTGGCTTGATGTGGATATAGATATTTTTAGATTGAAAAATACCAACAAACTAGTCAGCATGTACAATGTAAAATTATATGAGTGTATGTCACTTTCTTTGCAAATTTTGAAAAGAACCAATTAAAATTTTATTAATCTTGCTAAATTACTGGTTGAATGTTTGCTCACAAAGTTTTAAATGCAAATGTCCTCATCAAAGATCTGAGGGCAGTCCAGGTAAATCAGCTGAGTCGGTACAGTTTTGACTTGGCAGTTAGAGGAAACAACAAACCCAATGCGTGGTTTAAATAGAGCTATCGTTAGAGTGATAGCTGGCAAGGTGAAGATCAGACTTACATTATTTACAAAATACAGGAAACAAACAAGCATGGAAATTGGAATATTCAGTTCAAGCACGAAATTGAAACTATTGTTTATGTTAATTATGATAAACTGTTTTGAGCGATATAAATAATTTGAAAGCACAACACAAAAGTTGGTGAGTTTGAAAGTCTTGATCATGAAACAAACCTTGTAATAGTAACATCGAAGTATTCACATGCACACTGCGATGCTACAGGAATGCTCCCTTGAACTTAGTACTTGTGCATTTTCAGACACATATTTATACATATTGCCTTGATGTAAAACAGTTCACTTGTATAGTCAGAAGGGTGCAATGCAGCATTCATGAGTTGAAAAAAGGTATGTTTCTATCAGAAGAATGATTGTACAACGAAGTTTGATGAAAAAAGATGAAATTCATATTATAAAATATTTTAAATTGTCGACAAGGAGGATATTATTTCATGCACTTACATATAATCACAAATATGTAAAGTAAGAATGACAGTTTGATTTTTGTTCTTTTCGTTTCTGTTCCTGTATGATGTACAATAAATAGACTGGTTACTCTGGTCCAGTTGGCTTGTCAGTGAACAAAACATGGTCCGGTGTGACTGTCAGTGAACAAAACATGGTCCGGTGTGGCTGTCAGTGAACAAAATATGGACCGGTATGGCTGTCAGTGAACATAACATGGTCCGGTGTGGCTGTCAGTGAACAAAACATGGTCCGGTGTGGCTGTCAGTGAACAAAACATGGTCCGGTGTGGCTGTCAGTGAACAAAATATGGACCGGTGTGGCTGTCAGTGAACAAAACATGGTCCGGTGTGGCTGTCAGTGAACAAAATATGGACCGGTATGGCTGTCAGTGAACAAAATATGGACCGGCATGGCTGTCAGTGAACAAAATATGGACCGATATGGCTGTCAGTGAACAAAACATGGTCCGTTGTGACTGTCAGAGAACATAATATGGACCGGTATGGCTGTCAGTGAACAACACACTCTCAGTCAAAAAAACATGGACCGGTGTGGCTTTAGATGAATAAAACTTAGACCGGTGAATAACGCACTGTCAGTGGACAAAACATGGACCGGTGTGGCTATCAGTGAACAAAACATGTGACTATCAGTGAACGAAACATGTGGCTGTCAGTGAACAATATATAGACCGGTGTGGCTATCAGTGAACAATATATAGACCGGTGTGGCTGTCCATGAACAACACACTGTCAGTGAACAAAACATGGACCGGTGTGGCTATCAGTGAACAAAACATGGACCGGTGTGAATGCCAGTGAACAATATATGGACCGATGTTGCTGCCAATGAACAACACTCACTCAGTGAACAAAACATGGACCGGTGTGGCTATCAATGAACAAAACATGGACCGGCAAGGCTATCAGTAAACAAAACATGGACCGGTCAGGCTATCAGTAAACAAAACATGGATCGGTGTGGCTATCAGTAAACAAAACATGGACCGGCGTGGTTGTCAGTGAACAATATATGGACCGGTGTGGCTGTCAATGAACAACGCACTGTCAGTGGACAAAACTTGTGGCTGTCAATGAACAACACATGGACCGGTGTGGCTGTCAGTGAACAACACATAGACCGGTGTGGCTGTCAGTGAGCTATACATGGACCGGTGTGGCTGTCAGTGAACAACACATGGACCGGTGAGGCTGTCAGTGAGCAACACACAGTCAATGGACAAAACATGTGGCTGTCAGTGAACAAGACATGGACCGGTGTGGCTGTCAGCAATACATGGACCGGTGTGGCTGTCAGTGAACAACACATGGACCGGTGTGGCTGCCAGTGAGCAACACACAGTCAGTGGACAAAACATGTGGCTGTCAATGAACAACACATGGACCGGTGTAGCTGTCAGTGAACAAAACACAGTCAGTGGACAAAACATGTGGCTGTCAATGAATAACACATGGACTGGTGTGACTGTCAGTGAACAGCACATGGACCGGTTTGACTTGACAAATATAGAGTTTCAGGAGTTGACTTTTTAAAATAGACATTTCATTTATTGTATATGTAATGTATAATCAAAAAGTTGTGTAACATTTTGTTATCAATGAAAGTGAAATTATTTGACTAAGTTTATATTCACATGAATAAGAATGATGGGGAAAAAAGAACAAAACACCAATGAATAAGAAATAATATAGTCTAATTCTTCTTTGTCCATGTCGGAAATAAAAAAGAGGAACTTTTCGTGTAAACGCTTTCTTGCTTTCAGAAGAGCAATTTTTCAAATATCTTTTTCTCCGCTAGCGACACGTGGGCGATTGTTTTTTACACCGATAATCACAATGAAAACTTTTCAACTGATAACTGTAAGGAGCTTCACGTTTGGCTTCATGATTTGTTTCAGCTCGGAATGTCGTGTCTGAAAAACCTGGCCGTCTTTGTCCATAATCAGCTCGGAATGTCGTGTCTTAAAAACCTGGCCGTCTTTGTCCATAATCAGCTCGGCATGTCATGTCTGAAAAACCTGGCCGTCTTTGTCCATAATCAGCCCGGAATGTCGTGTCTTAAAAACCTGGCCGTCTTTGTCCATAATCAGCTCGGCATGTCGTGTCTGAAAAACCTGGCCGTCTTTGTCCATAATCAGCTCGGCATGTCGTGTCTGAAAAACCTGGCTGTCTTTGTCCATAATCAGCTCGGAATGTCGTGTCTGAAAAACGTGGCCGTCTTTGTCCATAATCAGCTCGGCATGTCGTGTCTGAAAAACCTGGCCGTCTTTGTCCATAATCAGCTCGGAATGTCGTGTCTGAAAAACCTGGCCGTCTTTGTCCATAATCAGCTCGGCATGTCGTGTCTGAAAAACCTAGCCGTCTTTGTCCATAATCAGCTCGCAAGTCGAGCGTGAGGTAGCCGCCATGTGACCTTGGAAATCTGTCGAGATCAGTTCAAGCCGCCAAGACTCAGCTTTCAATTTTTTCCTCATTGCGCGACTTTCCAGTTAACTTTACTGCATACTTCTTCCTGAAATAAGGGTTGAGTTAAGTGAATCCTACAGCCATGCCAGAATTTGAAATACTTCCAGCAACACAACGTCGTTGTTATAACACATCCCAACTACCAAGCCGCCAAAGTCCACACAACTCCCAACATTACACCACACCTTGGCTGTTTGGGGCGGTACAGGAAAAAAGTGAAGGACTTTGATGATATTCAAACATGCTACGAGTTCAAAGCTAAGGATAAGAAGGTGTCATTGGGACTTGATCAGTGATTGTCATGAATCATTGGATTAGGAGCTGTCATTGGAACTTGATCAATGAGTGTCATACATCATTAGATTAGGAGCTGTCATTGGGACTTGATCAGTGAGTTTCATAAATGCTTAGATTAGGATCTGTCATTGGGACTTGATCAATGAGTGTCAGAAATGCTTAGATTGGGAGCTGTCATTTGGATTTAATCCATGAATGTCATAAATCTTTAGAATAGGAGCTATCTTTGGGACTTGATCAGTGAGTATCATAAATGCTTAGATTAGGATCTGTCATTGGGACTTTATCATTGAGTGTCATAAAGTATCAGACTTGGAGCAACCATTTTGATTTGATCACTCTGTGTCATATACATGCATCATTAGATTAGGAGCAACCATTGTGAGATGATCAATGAGTGTTATAAATCATTAGATTAGCAGCTGTCATTGTGAGCTGATCACTGTGTGTCAAAAATCATCAGATTAGGAACTGCCATTGGGAGTTTATCATTGAGTGTCATAAATCAATAGACTAGCAGCAATCATTGTGAGTTGATCACTTAGTGTCAAAAATCATCAGATTAGGAACTGCCATTGGGACTTTATCATTGAGTGTCATAAATCAATAGATTAGCAGCAATCATTGTGAGCTGATCACTGAGTGTCACGAAGCAATCGCTGAACCCTCCATACAATATCGCAGCTCTGTTTTGTAGCCAGGACCATGTGTTCACCCTCACCCTGACTGCCAGAGTCTGTCTAGGCGTCGAGCATGACTGCCTTCTCTCCCTTGTCAGGGACCATCAACTGAAGCTCCGTGCTCTCCTGGAGGGAAGATTTAAAAAAAAACTTATTTTTTTTAAATTATTACATCTATAAGAGGGCATTTATCAATTTCATCACCGTCATCATCTCATTAACATCGTCATTATCCTCCTCTTGCTCCTCCTCCTCCTCCTCATCATCATCATCATAACAGAACCAAACGCAAGATAAGAATCGCTTGAACCGACGCCATTCTGTTCTCTTCACTTACTGTAGGTATGGTCGTGGCGCTCCTATACAGAATGGAATCGAAGCGCATTGTATTGACGACAATATATATCATCCATAGTTAGAGTATCCACGGGCATCATTTGATTTTGATTATACCGATTGTGGGATAATTTTACTAATGAAGCTCGATATATAGATACACAATCTCTTTGTCTCTACCTGTCTGTGTCCTTTATGTAAATCAATTTCCTATACTTTCACCCTTAAAATTACAAGTTGGTCAATTTTAAACAAATTTTTACTCAAAACTTGACTAAGGATTTGTTCCAAAACTGTCATGAATAGATCTAATTATTTCCCTTGACTTGTGTAAACTAAACCATCTACCGCTGGCCTCAATACACAACCATATCGCTTTGTTCAACTGGTCATAAGTCCTAAAGGAGCTAAACAAAATCTCCTCAAGCCAATCGGTGTTTCATGTGCAATCTTCAACGTTCGTGTCCTTATGCAAAGTGTTGTCTGCTCAGATAATCCATCTTGGCAAGGTGGACAATTTGTAATGTCAACCTCTCTTCTCAAAGGTTTATACAGTCTTCCCTGTTCTGCGGCGACGTCAAAGCGTACATGTGTCATTGATTTCATTGCAAAACAAATACAAATATATATATATGGATATAGATAGATAGAAAGATAGATCGATAGATAGATAGACATATGGATAGATGGATGTATAGATAGATAGATAAATTGTTGGATAGAAGAATAGACAGATAGATAGATAGATGGATACACAGATATAAAGATAGATAGATAGATAGGCCTATGCATGTTTTTATTGTCACCTGAGCTGTGTTGTGTGAAGTGTTCCTCCCGTTCCTCAGGATGGTGTTGTGTTCCCCAACAGTGGACGTCTCGTCCAGCGTCATCGCCATGGTGGTGCTGTAGTTGGTCTGACGTCCGGGGAACGACGGGTCGTGATAGCTGTGCAGCAAGCCCCACTTCCGCCTCAGCACAGTTAAAACCTGTGGCACGACACAGGCAACAGAGGCTGGCTACAGTGTGGTTGTAATTTAAGGAGTGGTTTGTACTATCTTGGGAATGGTTGGCTGAAAGGTAGCTCTAGAGGCGCTTTGTATGCGGACAACAAAATAAAGAGAAGTCGATGGGAGATGCAGAAAAGGAGGGTTGCCTGAACAGAGGTGGTGGGTCCATAGAGCAAGAAAAAATCAGAGAGACGAGAGCGAAGATGGAGAGACAGAAATGGTGTCTAGAGATAGAAAGTTGTGCAGCTTGAGGACAGGCGGAGCGACGGAGTGTAACAGCGTGGAAGAAGATAAACTGGTTAACGTACGGGCAGGGAAAGGGCAATTTAGATTGTATCGAACTTCAGTAAAACTATAGCGATAACTAGATAGAGAAATGATTACATACTTTATAAACTTTTATTATAATTAATAAAACAAGAATTGAGTAGAGTGGAATCTACAAGCTAGAATATTCGAGAATCATTTCATTATTTACATCTGACATGCTACTCCGAGGCAGACGACGCATTCTTGAAACAATTTTTTTCTTTAACAAAGCCTCAAGTTTATTGTTGTCAGGGCTGAGGTATATACCACCTCAGTTCCAACGGCAGAGCTAACATCATGTAAGGTCAAGAGCTGCACACTTAAGCCCCCTTCAGATGTACAGTTTTTTGTATCCGGTAAAGCCATCCGGTCAGTTGAAACTGACACTAACCGGATTAGCAATCATATGACCGTTTACATGCATCAGTTGGATATCAGTTGACCTGATCATTCAAATCTTGGCCTAGATGATGACATCATTGGGTTGTCGTATCTAGTTCGCGCGAAATTCAAAACGTTCACAAAAATGGAGGATGATCAACATGATTTCGAATTTTTTATTTTTTTAATTTATCGTTAAATTCTGTTCCTCGCGTAAATTTGACTATTTGAAGGTCGCTGATCACGAAAATCGTATTAGTTTTTAGATTGGACCAGTAAATCAAAATATTTTTATTCGTATTTTTAGCTCCGCGCGCGGCAAGATCAAAGTAAAGACCTCGAGGCGCCAGTGCCCCAGTTCACTGGATGTCCACCGGATGGGAAATATCTAGCTGCGCCAGATATCAAGCTATCCGGTACGATTTTTGTCAAGCCGCTTCTTTGCACTACTATTTTTATTCTCATGGACTGACCGGATGGCTTTACCGGATACAAAAAACTGTACGTCTGAAGCGGGCTTAACATCATGTAAGGTCAAGAGCTACAGACTAACATCATGTAAGGTCAAGAGCTGCAGACTAACATCATGTAAAGTCAAGAGCTGCAGACTAACATCATGTAAGGTCAAGAGCTGCAGACTAACATCATGTAAAGTCAAGAGCTGCAGACTAACATCATGTAAGGTCAAGAGCTACAGACTAACATCATGTAAGGTCAAGAGCTGCAGACTAACATCATGTAAGGTCAAGAGCTGCAGACTAACATCATGTAAGGTCAAGAGCTGCTCTTCGGCTCTCTTTCGTTTTTTAAGAAAGACAACTCGTCGTAAAGTCTATTCTTTCCAGAACTTTAGTTACTATAATTTATAAATCTAGGGGAAAGAAGAAAAGCAGGAGAGGTTTTGGGAATACCATGAAGATATTGGTTGCACTCAACTCGATCTTCACTTTCAAGAATCTTATCTGATGCTTTCTTCGCTATTGATTTAGAAAAGAAATCTTTAACAATGTAAGAATTTCGATATCATGCAAATAAATTAGCACAGCTGCTAAAAAAAAAACAAAAAAAACTCACTAACAAAAACAAATCCCAAAGCAAGCAAAGAATTCTACTGAACACCCTCTCTCTCTCACTCTCTCTCTCTCTCTCTCTCTCTCTCTCTCTCTCTCTCTCTCTCTCTCTCTCTCTCTCTCTCTCTCTCTCTCTCCCTATCTCTCTCTCTATCTCTCTCATTCTCACTCTGTGAGATATTGAGAAATTCGAATGATGGATTTGTGTATATATTATTAAAAATTTTCGCTTCCTAATTGTTCCTTAAGTGCTGAGCGTCACGTTTCACTGATCTCTTTTCTCCACCCATAATAATGCTTTGGGAAACTCTTACCCCTTTCGAGAGGTTAAAAAACTTCTCTTAATTTTGCCGTTGCGGCTTCTGCTATGCTCCTCTTAAGATGCCCCCTGTCACTGATCTCCCTGTCAATATTTTGTCTATCAGTTTCTACTCTAGGCTTTGCTATTCGTCCTCTCTTGCTAGATCTGATGGATATGATACTATGTAGAACACATGAACTTAAAAAGCTTATTCAGAGAATAGAATTATTTAACAAAAAAAAAAAGCAAAAAAACAAAACAAAAACAAAAACAGAATAAAAGCACAGCAAACTGGGCATGCCAAAATAGAGAATCGACGAAGACATGCTTTTTTGTAGTTTCTCTCGGTTTGCTTTTTAAACAAATGTTCCCGTCACAGTTTTGGCATTTTTTCATCGTTTATTCTATTACTAGAGATACCGTTATGTCACGTTCTAGTGGAGGCTTAAGCCGTTATTTCTTTCTTTAATTTAAGTGTTCAATAATTAAAGTATTTTTCTACAAGATGTTTTCTGAGAAGGTTTATTGATAAAGCCAGTCCGCTACAAGATGTTTTCTGAGAAGGATTATTGATAAAGCCAGTCCGCTACAAGATGCATGAAGATGTTGTCACCAGTAGCCAAATCTGAAGACACGTCCTGTATACCTTCCTCAACAGAAACACTTACAAAATGCTTCCTTATGGGGACAAAGTGGCTACCTAAAGAGAAATTTAGCACGGTGAGGTCTAGTCTAAGGTTTGCCCGAATACAAGTCTCGTAGTCAGATTGACCACAGCTGGACATAGCTGGACCCCGAGCTCCATGCCCAACCTGTTGTTAGGTTTCGAGCTTTGCCACTCGAGCTCTCGGCGCTACACCTCATATTATTGTTAATCAAGAGTATGTGCGTCCTCTGAGACCATCTGGTCGCTAAGAGGACTGATGAAGTCTCCTCCACACCCGCCGGCTCTACCAAAGTTTTACATCTAGAATTATTAAACGAGTTCACTACTTCTCCAATTATTTGATAAAGCCTCAAGCAAAGCTCTGCAGGAAAGTCATGCCAGAGCTATACAAATATAGGGTTAAGTGCTCATCTAGCGTTTCCGGCGTGTTTCTTGTTAAGACTTCAAACAGATCATCTTTGTTAATGTCGTGCAGACAATTCACCCAATGATCACCGATGGTGGCTACTGGTCCTTGAGCAAGTTCAACTTAAACTTTGCTTCCTCGATCAAGATTTTAGCCGTCAGAACCGAGAATGTCATAGAGAAAATACAGCGTCCTATTCCTTACTTTTCCCTCCCAACCCTGAATATGGTCAATCTAAACGTTTCAAATTATAAAATAATCCCAAAACGCACCACTACACAGTGAAAATTAATATGAGGCAGTTTTAAAGAACATCCAACGCCGCGGATCCAAGAGATAAACCACGACCACAAACTTCTCCAAACTTCTCTAAGGTAAACCAACCTAAACACAATCCAAATTCTCAATGAAAATGGTACAGTTTAAAGAAATGTTGAAATTAAAGCGCATGCTGAATTGCAAAAATCTTCAGATACAAGTCTGATCTAATCTCTACTCTAGATCTACATTGACTGGCACTCGGGGTGTACACTCAACAGCCAGTGACCTCTACGGGCAAGTTCTTCCAAGAGATCACGAGAACTAGCGACTAGGCTCTTCCGCACAACTGGAGTTACCTCGCCGTTGAAGAAGCAGAAGATCAGCGATACTGCAGCACCCTGGAAACAGATTGGGGCAGGGGAGGGAATGATGGTTGAAGAAATTTTCAAGTAACAAAAGCGAAGATGTTAAAGAGAAAGTGATAGTTGAATATTCAGCAGGTTGTGTCGACAAAATTTAGCGTTGCAAAGAAAATGTTTGTATTAATATCAATTATTGTTCAGAAAAATTATTATTTCAGTGACTATCCTTTACAGAGCGAGAGGGAAATAATACTGTCATGTGAATTATGCTATTTCTCTACTAATACACAGAGATTGTCGTGGATGGATTAACTAGAAGTAAAATACCTCTCTCTTTCAGTGTCAGCAGTAAAGAAAACCTAATCACAGTGCAAAAAAAGTTGTCTTTATAAAGGCTTTCTGGATGACTGTAGTACAGTAGTGCGCTGGGCGAAAAGCTGACAAACTTAGGCGACAAAAGGGTAATAAACTTCTCGAATAGAGAAGTGACAAAACATGAAACTTTAATTTTCAGCTTTACACATCCTTGGGACTACATTGTTCCTTAGCCTTGACCTACTTAAAGTTTCTCAGGAGTCATGATCAACTCGTTTATTTGGATGAATATGTGCGGCATTTTCCTACGAGTTTCAATCAGAAATAGATCCGCAGACAACCAGTATTTTAGATGGTTCGGAACACATTCTACTTAAAAACCCTCCTGCTCCTCCACCATTCCAATGCTGTGTTTGTGAGGTTCTGTCCTACTGTTCCCCTACAACATTACTCCAATGCTGTGTTTGTGAGGTTCTTTCTTACTGTTCCCTTACAACATTACTCCAGTGCTGTGTTTGTGCGGTTCTGTCCTACTGTTCCCCAGCAACATTACTCCCGTGCTGTGTTTGTGAGGTTCTGCCCTACTGTTCCCCTACAACATGACTCCAGTGCTGTGTTTGTGAGGTTCTGCCCTACTGTTCCCCTACAACATTACTCCGTTACTGTCTTGGTGATGTTCTGCCCTACTGTTCCCCTACAACATTACTCCGTTACTGTCTTTGTGAGGTTCTGCCCTACTGTTCCCCTACAACATTACTCCAGTGCTGTATTTGTGAAGTTTTGCCCTACTGTTCCTGTACAGCATTACTCCCGTGCTGTCTTTGTGAGGTTCTGCCCTACTGTTCCCCTACAACATTACTCCAGTGCTGTGATTGTGAGGTTCTGCCCTACTGTTCCCCCACAACTCCAATGCTGTGTTTGTGAGGTTCTGCCCTACTGTTCTCCCACAACTCCAATGCTGTGTTTGTGAGGTTCTGCCCTACTGTTCCCCCACAACTCTCGTGCTGTGTTTGTGAAGTTCTGCCCTACTGTTCCCCCACAACTCTCGTGCTGTGTTTGTGAGGTTTTGCCCTACTGCTGCCCTACAACATCACTCTCGTGCTGTGTTTGTGAGGTTATGCCCTACTGTTCCCCCACAACTCCCGTGCTGTGTTTGTGAGGTTATGCTGTGTTTGTGAGGTTATGCCCTACTGTTCCCCCACAACTCCCGTGCTGTGTTTGTGAGGTTATGCCCTACTGTTCCCCCACAACTCCCGTGCTGTGTTTGTGAGGTTATGCCCTACTGTTCCCCCACAACTCCCGTGCTGTGTTTGTGAGGTTATGCCCTACTGCTCCCCCACAACTCCCGTGCTGTGTTTGTGATGTTCTGCCCTACTGCTGCCCTACAACATCACTCTCGTGCTGTGTTTGTGAGGTTATGCCCTACTGTTCCCCCACAACTCCCGTGCTGTGTTTGTGAGGTTATGCCCTACTACTCCCCCACAACTCCCGTGTTGTCTTTGTGATGTTATGCCCTACTACTCCCCCACAACTCCCGTGCTGTGTTTGTGATGTTCTGCCCTACTACTCCCCCACAACTCCCGTGTTGTCTTTGTGATGTTCTGCCCTACTGCTCCCCCACAACTCCCGTGTTGTCTTTGTGATGTTCTGCCCTACTACTCCCCCACAAATCCCGTGTTGTCTTTGTGATGTTCTGCCCTACTACTCCCTCACAACTCCCGTGTTGTCTTTGTGATGGGTGTACCGACCTGGAAGGAGATGAGCACAGCGGAGACCAGGTCCCAGTAGAAGCTGCCGTCCTTACTCAGTGGCGGCTTGATGGGTGTGAGGAGGTTCTGTAGGCCTAGCAGGGGGATCAGAATCAGCGTGGCCTTCACAGCCCGTCTGGAAAATGCGGTGGAGATCAGTGGAGATCAGGTGGGAATCAGATGGAGATCGGGTGGAGATAAGGTGGAAATCGGGTGGGGATCAGGTGGAGATAGGGGGGAAGATAAGGTGGAGATCAAGCTGAGATGGGGTGGAGATCGGGTGGCGATTAGGTGGGGATCAGGTGGAAATCGGGTGGAGATCAGGTGGAGATCGGGAGGGGATTAGGTGGGGATAGGGGGAGGTCAGGTGGAGATCGGGTGGGGATCGGGTGGAGATCAGGTGGGGATCAGGTGGAGATCGGGTGGAGATAAGGTGGAGATCGAGTGGGGATCAGGTGAAGATCGGGTGAAGATAAGGTGGAGATCAAGATGAGATCGGGTGGAAATCGGGTGGGGATCAGGTGAAGCTCAGGTGGAGATCAAGTAAAGATCGGGTGGAGATCAGGTGGAGATCAAGTAAAGATCGGGTGGAGATCAGGTGCAGATCAGTTGGGGATCAGGTGGAGCTCAGGTGGAGATCAAGTAAAGATCGGGTGGAGATCAGGTGAAGATCAAGTAAAGATCGGGTGGAGATCAGGTGGAGATCAGGTGAAGATCAAGTAAAGATCGGGTGGGGATCAGGTGGAGATCAGGTGGAAATCAAGTAAAGATCGGGTGGAGATCAGGTGAACACAGGAATAGTGGGGAAAGGGCGTTATTATTTGTTGTGGGGGCCCCAATACCGAGAGTCATAGTTTAGTTTAATAGCATTTTCAATTTCACGGTAAAATGGCTCTGATCGAACTCTAAGGACATGGAACATGGCTCTTAGACAGCCCCTGAAGCATTATGAACTATTTCACCTGTTTTTTATTATATTCAAGATACACCAAGACCATTATGAACTATTTTACCTGTTCTGATTATGTTCAGCGCTGTTGAACGCTCGGATCTTGGACAGCAGGATTCTCAAGATGTTCAACAACAGGATGAAGTTGATCTGGAGAAGTAAATAACAACAGAAACACACCGACACATTAATTTATTAATAATAAAGAGGTATAGGTTTTTACAAGACATAATGAAAAAGTATAAATTTGTATAAGTCTAATCATATTGAGGGTCATGACATTTTAGCAAAACTTCCCAAGTCAGTGTCGTTTTATAAAATGTTCTAACATAAGCAATCTTGGCTTGATCTCAACATTCTGAAACTACTTAGATGACGTGGAAACATTCTGTTTGTATCTAAAATGAAATAAGAGAAGTGCTATTGTCTAAATGACCGAAGTATGCAATGATCTTAGGCGGCAAGAGAGAATCTGTTTCATGAAGAGAGCGTTGAAAAATCCATTACGATAAAGAAAAAGACGATATAAAGAATTAGGTTAGAATATTGTTGATGGCTAGAGCGCAGGAACCTACCAGTAAAGACAGCATGATCGGGATGCTGAGAATCTAAAGGTTAGAATATTGTTGATGGCTAGAGCGCAGGAACCTACCAGTAAAGACAGCATGATCGGGATGCTGAGAATCTAAAGGTTAGAATATTGTTGATGGCTAGAGCGCAGGAACCTACCAGTAAAGACAGCATGATCGGGATGCTGAGAATCTAAAGGTTAGAATATTGTTGATGGCTAGAGCGCAGGAACCTACCAGTAAAGACAGCATGATCGGGATGCTGAGAATCTAAAGGTTAGAATATTGTTGATGGCTGGAGCGCAGGAACCTACCAGTAAAGACAGCATGATCGGGATGCTGAGAATCTAAAGGTTAGAATATTGTTGATGGCTAGAGCGCAGGAACCTACCAGTAAAGACAGCATGATCGGGATGCTGAGAATCTAAAGGTTAGAATATTGTTGATGGCTAGAGCGCAGGAACCTACCAGTAAAGACAGCATGATCGGGATGCTGAGAATCTAAAGGTTAGAATATTGTTGATGGCTAGAGCGCAGGAACCTACCAGTAAAGACAGCATGATCGGGATGCTGAGAATCTAAAGGTTAGAATATTGTTGATGGCTAGAGCGCAGGAACCTACCAGTAAAGACAGCATGATCGGGATGCTGAGAATCTAAAGGTTAGAATATTGTTGATGGCTAGAGCGCAGGAACCTACCAGTAAAGACAGCATGATCGGGATGCTGAGAATCTAAAGGTTAGAATATTGTTGATGGCTAGAGCGCAGGAACCTACCAGTAAAGACAGCATGATCGGGATGCTGAGAATCTAAAGGTTAGAATATTGTTGATGGCTAGAGCGCAGGAACCTACCAGTAAAGACAGCATGATCGGGATGCTGAGAATCTAAAGGTTAGAATATTGTTGATGGCTAGAGCGCAGGAACCTACCAGTAAAGACAGCATGATCGGAATGCTGAGAATCTAAAGGTTAGAATATTGTTGATGGCTAGAGCGCAGGAACCTATCAGTAAAGACAACATGATCGGGATGCTGAGAATCTAAAGGTTAGAATATTGTTGATGGCTAGAGCGCAGGAACCTATCAGTAAAGACAACATGATCGGGATGCTGAGAATCTAAAGGTTAGAATATTGTTGATGGCTAGAGCGCAGGAACCTACCAGTAAAGACAACATGATCGGGATGCTGAGAATCTAAAGGTTAGAATATTGTTGATGGCTAGAGCGCAGGAACCTATCAGTAAAGACAATATGATCGGGATGCTGAGAATCTAAAGGTTAGAATATTGTTGATGGCTAGAGCGCAGGAACCTACCAGTAAAGACAGCATGGTCGGGATGCTGAGAATCTAAAGGTTAGAATATTGTTGATGGCTAGAGCGCAGGAACCTACCAGTAAAGACAACATGATCGGGATGCTGAGAATCTAAAGGTTAGAATATTGTTGATGGCTAGAGCGCAGGAACCTATCAGTAAAGACAGAATGATCGGGATGCTGAGAATCTAAAGGTTAGAATATTGTTGATGGCTAGAGCGCAGGAACCTACCAGTAAAGACAGCATGATCGGGATGCTGAGAATCCAAAGGGGCCATGAAACTCGAATCCAGCACCTGAGAAGACGAACACAAAAAGACTCGATAAAACACAGTTTTCTTTTGTGTTCTTGGAGCACAACGTAATACCCTGCCTCATCATTTTTTTTTTGTTCATTGGAAGATAAAAATAGTCCAATCAATTCACCAATCTAAAAAAACAACTTACATTCACTATTCTGGAAATGTAATGCCACTGTTATAACGCAGTATCTGTTTGCTTTTCATTGTGATGGGACTGATCTTTATATTTTCTCCTTTTCCTTGAAGCCTGTGAGACAAAGCTGGACCTGTATGAGGATATAACCTCTAGAATATTTTAGGCGTGCGCGTTATGTTCACTGTTGCACGCCCCCATAGCTTGCATCTCCCTAGGAACCGCGGCTGTTCACTTTAAAACTAATGTTCTGCCTGGGTAGAATTTGTAATCACGTCCATAGAGCCTTTCAAATAATGACGTGCTTAAAAGTTGATCTCTAGTCCATACTCACATCACATCGTTGTGTGTATCCATCAGTTTTGCGATCAAGTAGGCTAAGGTGAACGGTAGGGGAACTCCTGTTAGACAAAAACAAGGTGAGGAGAGTCGGTGATCGCTGGCAAAGTTCTGGTTTTTAACAGGGATTAGTTACGTTACCTCAATGGTTAAAGTTACAGAGCCACGTTATCTGAATGGTTAAAGTTACAGAGCCACGTTATCTGAATGGTTAAAGTTACAGAGCCACGTTATCTGAATGGTTAAAGTTACAGAGCCACGTTATCTGAATGGTTAAAGTTACAGAGCCACGTTATCTGAATGGTTAAAGTTACAGAGCCACGTTATCTGAATGGTTAAAGTTACAGAGCCACGTTATCTGAATGGTTAAAGTTACAGAGCCACGTTATCTGAATGGTTAAAGTTACAGAGCCACGTTATCTGAATGGTTAAAGTTACAGAGCCAGGAGAAAACATTTACTCATCCACTCAACTCAATCACAAAGGCAACCTGTCTGATGATACAACAACGTTAGTGAGATTTACCCTATCCAAACTCGATCAGATAAGATGATACTCGTCCCTTCCGGTAATATGGCAAAGTTCATGAGACGTTACCTACACGTTTGATATATCAGGAAAATTGATTATACGAAACTAATCTTGTTGATGATACAGAAAAACGTGATGAGATGAGACTCATCCTATAGATGATACAGAAAAACGTGATGAGATGAGACTCACCCTATAGATGATACAGAAAAACGTGATGAGATGAGACTTACCCTATAGATGATACAGAAAAACGTGATGAGATGAGACTTACCCTATAGATGATACAGAAAAACGTGATGAGATTAGACTCACCCTATATATGATACAGAACAACTTGATGAGAAACGACTCACCCCAGCCGATAATGTAGCAGGCGACCAGCAGCTTCTTCTGCTTGGCGAACGCGAGCACCACGACGGTGTGGAGGAAGAAGCCCTCACAAAACATCCAGAAGTAGTTGCTGACCGAGACATACTGGGTGAGGATGTGGATCACCTTACACCACACCTGCAGTACAGGAATTTCAGGTGGTGGGGATGGTGGTAAGAAGTACAGTGTGTTAGCAAAGTGTTTTCTGGAATGAGAGTAATACTTAAATCTGATGTTAGGGTTAGTGTGTTAGTTAAGACTGCTGCTGGTACAACTGTGATAGTGCAAACTGCTGCTCGTACAATGGTGGTAGTGCAAACTGCTGCTGGTACAAGGGTGGTAGTGCAAACTGCTGCAGGTACAATGGTCGTAGTGCAAACTGCTGCTGGTACAACGGTGGTAGTGCAAACTGCTGCTGGTACAACGAAGGTAGTCCAAACTGCTGCTGGTACAAGAGAGGTAGTGCAAACTGCTGCCGGTACAATGGTCGTAGTGCAAACTGCTGCTGGTACAAGGGTGGTAGTGCAAACTGCTGCTGGTACAATGGTCGTAGTGCAAACTGCTGCTGGTTCAAGGGTGGTAGTGCAAACTGCTGCTGGTGCAACGGTGGCAGTGCAAACTGCTGCTCGTACAAGGGTGGTAGTGCAAACTGCTGCTGGTACAAGGGTGATAGTGCAAACTGCTGCTGGTGCAACGGTGGCAGTGCAAACTGCTGCTCGTACAAGGGTGGTAGTGCAAACTGCTGCTGGTACAAGGGTGATAGTGCAAACTGCTGCTGGTACAAGGGTGATAGTAAGCTGCTGCTCATACAAGGGTGATAGTGCAAACTGCTGCTGGTACAAGGGTCGTAGTGCAAACTGCTGCAGGTACAATGGTCTTAGTGCAAACTGCTGCTGGTACAACGGTGGTAGTGCAAACTGCTGCAGGTACAATGGTCGTAGTGCAAACTGCTGCTGGTACAACGGTGGTAGTGCAAACTGCTGCTGGTACAACGGTGGTAGTGCAAACTGCTGCTGGTACAACGGTGGTAGTGCAAACTGCTGCTGGTACAACGAAGGTAGTGCAAACTGCTGCCGGTACAAGAGAGGTAGTGCAAACTGCTGCTGGTACAATGGTCGTAGTGCAAACTGCTGCTGGTACAAGGGTGGTAGTGCAAACTGCTGCTGGTACAATGGTCGTAGTGCAAACTGCTGCTGGTTCAAGGGTGGTAGTGCAAACTGCTGCTGGTTCAAGGGTGGTAGTGCAAACTGCTGCTCGTACAAGGGTGGTAGTGCAAACTGCTGCTGGTACAAGGGTGATAGTGCAAACTGCTGCTGGTACAAGGGTGATAGTAAGCTGCTGCTCATACAAGGGTGATAGTGCAAACTGCTGCTGGTACAAGGGTCGTAGTGCAAACTGCTGCTGGTGCAACGGTGGCAGTGCAAACTGCTGCTGGTACAACGGTGGCAGTGCAAACTGCTGCTAGTACAATGGTTATAGTGCAAGCTGCTGTTGGTACAAGGATGCAGTGTAAGCTGCTGTTGGTATAGGGGGATGTAATGTAAACTGCTGCTGGTACAAGGGTGTAATCTAAACTGCTGGTGGTAAAAGGATTTAATGTAAACTGCTGTTGGTACAAGAGTGTAATGTAAACTGCTGCTAGTACAATGGTTATAGTGCAAGCTAATTTTGGTACAAGGGCGTAGTGCCGGCTGCTGGGGTAAGGGTGATTGTATAGATTTCTGCTGGGGGAAGGGTAATAGTACGGACTGCTGCTAGGGTAAGGGGATAATATAGACTATTGCTGGGGTAAGGGGGATAATGCGGACTGCTGCTGGGGTAAGGGTAATAGTACGGACTGCTGCTGGGGTAAGGGTGATAATATAGACCTTTGCTAGGGTAAGGGGCATAATACGGACTGCTGCTGGGGTAAGGGTGATAGTACGGACTGCTGCTGGGGTAAGGGTGATAATATAGACTATTGCTGGGGTAAGGGTGATAATATAGACTACTGCTGGGGTAAGGGTGATAGTACGAACTGCTGCTGGGGTAAGGGTGATAGTACGGACTGCTGCTGGGGTAAGGGTGATAATACGGACTGCTGCTGGGGTAAGGGTGATAATATAGATTACTGCTGGGGTAAGGGTGATAGTACGGACTGCTGCTGGGGTAAGGGTGATATTACGGACTGCTGCTGGGGTAAGGATGATATTACGGACTGCTGCTGGGGTAAGGGGGATAATGCGGACTGCTGCTGGGGTAAGGGTGACTGTACGGACTGCTGCTGGGGTAAGGGTGATAATATAGACTACTGCTTGGGTAAGGGTGATAGTACGGACTGCTGCTGGGGTAAGGGTGATATTACGGACCGCTGCATAATAAGATACGTGGTAGACAGCTAGATGAGGTTGGTATTACACTGTGTTGCTGGAAGGATAGCAACAACAAAGCATTTTTGGTGGGATTTAATGTTAAATAAATTTTATAGTCTTTACTGAGTGCAGTCTTGATGATATTGGAAGTTGATGCTGAGAGAAAAGAAGAAAAGCATGGGGATGCATCGAGTCATGAGTATTTGATGGGCAGAAAAAAAGAGAGAAAGAAAAAGAAAGAGCGAGAAAAGGTGAGGGAGTGGGGTGGGGGTGGCAGTAGAGATACATGTATGACAAGATATAGATAGAAATAGTTACATGCAAAGTTAGAAAATCAATAAGCAATGGAACTAACTAGAGAGCTAGAGTCACAAAGACACATGGAGATAGAGACAGAAATAGAGATGCCTATAAAGTTAGAAAATCAATGAGCAAAGGAACAAACTAGAGTCCTAGAGACACAAAGACACATGGAGATAGAGATAGAGTCGGAAAACATTTTTCTCAGACCAAAGGTTTTACCACTCTGCCGTTGAGAGACCAAACGACGAGTAGGTCTAGACAGACAACTAGAATTGGCCTGCGGTCAGCGAGTGACCTACCTCGTTTTTTTGCTGGGCGCCTGGCCGAGCTATGCCGTGGCTGTAGGTGACAATCCACATGACGCCCGTCAAGATGAACGACACGAACAGGTGCTGGTGCAGGGTCACGCGGGCACACCGCAGCTGTCTGATGTCATGGACCACACGGACAACAAGCAGCATTTTATAGACAAGAAAGAAGTTGAACACAAAGGCAAAGAACTGTTGTATTATCCAGTGTTAACTGAATCTGTTTACCAATAGCTATGATTTTTTGGAGCGGAAAAAGATCTCAGCGCCTCGCATTGAACAAGTTTTTGTGACGAGGATTTTTAATTTGTAATTCAATATAAGTATTTGCTAGAGACAACACAGAGTAATAATGTTATTACCACAGTGTTTTTATCTTTTTTGGGGTTTAACTGACGGTGTTTATTAGTTAGCATTTGGAAATCATTTTTCAGCATTAAGGTATAATTAGTAGATTCTACTGCAAAAAAAAAAAAAAAAAGGAAAAAAGAAAAAGAAATTGTACAATTTTGGTGCGCACAACACTCTACATTATTACAGCATAGAGGAAACATCTATTGTCATGACACACTTAAAATTTATACTTTGTGTATATAGCGATTAATATAATGGTTTAATTACTTTACAATCGAAATGAATATATTTATATATATATACATATATATATATATATATATATATATATATATATATATATATATATATAAAATTATTTAACTCCAACTTTGGAATTAATGCTAACATTAGAATATATTTCTGTTCTATTGAATATAAAATCCAAATGTGTAACGTGCATCTGATCACCTGTAGTAGTTGAAGATGACGAGACTCAACACAAGCAGGACGCACGACACACTGTAACCGCAGATCTGCACATACAGAATCGTGTGGTTTGGCTGAGGAAGAAACAGAGGCTCGAGTTAAGTCTACACCATCATCATCACCATCATCACCACCATCATCATCATCATCATCACCATCATCACCACCATCATCATCATCATCATCATCACCATCATCACCATCATCATCATCATCATCACAATCATCATCATCACCATCACCATCATCATCATCATCATCATCATCATCACCATCATCATCGACACCATCATCATCATCATCACCATCATCATCATCACCATCATCATCATCATCATCATCATCATCATCATCATCATCATCACCATCATCATCATCACCATCATCATCACCATCATCACCATCATCACCATCATCATCACCATCATCATCATCATCATCACCATCATCACCATCACCATCATCATCATCACCATTATCATCATCACCATCATCACCATCATCATCACCATCATCATCATCATCATCACCATCATCATCGACATCGACACACCCGTCACGATAAATAGCCAGCTAAGGGACAGAAGGAGTCCTAGTGATCTCGTCATTACTCTACCCTAAGATATGCTACCTCTGATATATCCTGTCCACATTAAGTAGGAACAAGCCAGGGTTTGAAGGTCAAACAAGTTTAAAGATGAGTGTAGTCCATCTCGTTCATGTTTTGCTTATCGGTGAGATAACCCAAGGATTTCTACAAGACTCAATGGCCTCTTATGTTTCTGTTTTCTCTTTGATGTCATCCACTTGACATCGAAGACCACTGGCATATCAATGAATGTTTACCTTGCACAGTCACGTCATATGAGCGTTTTGTGTATGGAACCAATTGAACTGCATTGACTAATAGCTAGTGCTCTATGCATACACCCGACAATATCGAACTGTACCTCTGTTCCCCACCGCGGCCTACCCAGTCTCTCTAATGGTGGGTGTGAGGCTCCTAATACAGTTTTAGAACTCCCAGCCAGACCGTTATACAATTACTTAGCATCTCCTCATTTCATAGTGATTCATAGTGGTTTTCTCTCTCTGTCGCTCTCTGTCTGTCTGTCTATCTCTCTCTTTGTCTCTGTCTGTCTGTCTGTCTGTCTGTCTGTCTGTCTGTCTGTCTCTCTCTCTCTCTCTCTCTCTCTCTCTCTCTCTCTGTCTCCCTCGTCCTGTTTTTCGGTCTCTCTCTTTCTCTTTCTCACTTACTCGCTCTTTCTTTGTATATATATATATATATATATATATATATATATATATATACAACTATATAGCTTGTTTAAATTTGCACAAATTCAGAAACTGCTCATCTGTTTGACTCAAGCGAGTGGAAATAGATACTCGAGGCATCTGTTTAGAGAATGCATCAGGCGAGCTAGATTGTATTATTCACATCTGTGTGTTTATAGATATATTTTGCTCTTTAAGCTTTACTTTGTATTGAAAAAAAAAATACAAATGTCAAAAATTTTAAACCAATTAAGAAAAGTCAATGATATTTCTATATAGAACGTATCGTAAATAGTGTCGGCTGCCAGGACTAGCGACTCCCTGAGACCAATTATTGTTCTAGATTCAGAGCCTCCAAACCAGGGATGGTTGCATCGACCACGACTCCAACTGATGCCATCCATGTTGGTGAGGATAAACGACCATCTACGTGTTCGACAAATGAGTGTACATACTCCATCAAGCTCACAGAACTTCTCAGATGAGTGTACATACTCCATCAGGCTCACAGAACTTCTCAGATGAGTGTACATACTCCATCAGGCTCACAGAACTTCTCAGATGAGTGTACATACTCCATCAGGCTCACAGAACTTCTCAGATGAGTGTACCTACTCCATCAGGCTCACAGAACTTCTCAGATGAGTGTACATACTCCATCAGGCTCACAGAACTTCTCAGATGAGTGTACATACTCCATCAGGCTCACAGAACTTCTCAGATGAGTGTACATACTCCATCAGGCTCACAGAACTTCTCAGATGAGTGTACCTACTCCATCAGGCTCACAGAACTTCTCAGATGAGTGTACATACTCCATCAGGCTCACAGAACTTCTCAGATGAGTGTACATACTCCATCAGGCTCACAGAACTTCTCAGATGAGTGTACCTACTCCATCAGGCTCACAGAACTTCTCAAATGAGTGTACCTACTCCATCAGGCTCACAGAACTTCTCAAATGAGTGTACCTACTCCATCAGGCTCACAGAACTTCTCAAATGAGTGTACCTACTCCATCAGGCTCACAGAACTTCTCAGATGAGTGTACATACTCCATCAGGCTCACAGAACTTCTCAGATGAGTGTACATACTCCATCAGGCTCACAGAACTTCTCAGATGGTTTTGTTTGATTTAAAAAGAAAAAAATATTCTTAAACGCAACTCACCCTTCCCCCCCTCTCTCTCTCTCTCTCTCTCTCTCTCTCTCTCTCTCTCTCTCTCTCTCTCTCTCTCCAACAAACTCAAATATTTTAAACGTTTTCAAAAGATTCCAATGTTTAAGGACTAAAATTACAATATTGTCTTTCGTGGCATAGACATGGTTTGAGGCTGGATTGTGAACAAGACTAGTGGGTATGGTGCAATATTGCCAGACCATTCGCCTCCCCTCGAATCAACCATAATCTGTTACACCCCCCCCCCCCCCCAATCTTCTTTTCCCTTATTCCTCCCGAGGCACATAAAAAATCATTTACACACACACAGATCATCGCAAAGAATTTTTGTTTATTTTCCAAACTTAAATTATTTTTATGATTATGAAAAACAAACTCGAGGTTTAGGTGTCTTGCACCGGTTGGGTCTATTGACTGACGTCTGCACTCTTAATGGCAGAGTAAACATGAGGACTGGCGCGTGGCACTCATCAGGAAGCGCTTCCCGTGAACAATCGACATGAAACATGACCTTCAGGCGCTGGAGACCGATTTCCGGAAGTTCCGCCATGTTTACTCGGCGTTACTTGACGCTCGGCCATGTTTGTCTTGCACTGAACAGCGCTCAATCTGGACTGGTAATATCCGAGTCTAGATCTGACCTGGAGACAGCTCGAAGGAAACCAGACACTAAGACAGTCTGGATCACCGGGTGTCCTCACATGTGCGCGTGCTGACAAGCCAACACCTGGGGTTCACCAAGTCATACTACAACCCTCCAGCTTTAAGTGGCTTGGTCACTCTAGAAGCTTCTCTTTCCGTGCATGGTGGACTGGGTTTTAAGCTGGAGCCAGAGAGTGTCTAGCGATACACACCACGACACACCGGAACGTGCACATGGATGGCCAGGGCAAGGAACTCTGATCGTCAAGTGGCTCAGTCAGTAGAGCGTTGGGCACAATACGAAGATCCGAGGTTAGAATCTCGTCAAGACATCGTGATGCCTTAAGATTTATCTGATCAGTAGCGTGTGTGGCCTGAGGGACGGAACCACCGCCTCCGGCTCAGAAGCCTTGGTTAACTTAGGGGACGTAAAACTAAGGAAACAATGACTAAGAATTGATGGGAAACGAAAGCCCAGGACAGAGAAGCAGGTATTGAATATGAGTAGCTTGGCCCTCCCTAGGATCATCTACTGTTTTTTTTCAGAAGTTTCATAAGAAGCACAAGTTTATTTATTTTAACCCTATTGCGGAGTGTAAAACAATGGGAAGGGCTAAGAATTATAAAGGTTTAAATCCTTCTTAATGCGCTCTTTCTAAGAAACAGAAATTTCTACGATTTGAGGTAGTACACAATAACCTTGAGGTAAACAGAGCCTGCTAGAGAGCCTTGAACCAAAGCCACTTTCGCTGTTTGAGAAGCTTCATGATAAGATTTATCTAAATAAAAACACATGGACCGTTACTATGTTTAGATAATAAACATTCAAAGTATCCTTAAAAATGGGATGCACTTGTCGCTCCCTGAGTCTTCATTTTGTGGTAGACTAGACTTGTTCACGTTTCGTTTCACCGCATCATATGCTTGATACAGTGGCAAAGATAAGCATTGTGGCTTTTAAAGTCAAGAATTTGGTTCTGGAGTTTTTCCTGCAGTCAAGTACTCTATTGATACACAAGAAGTAAAATCCAGGAAATCCAGAAATCTTATAATTACTCTTATTGTCTTTATAACTATTTTCTCTTATTTTCTTCAATGCCTCAATGTTATGAACCAAAACATATAGGCCGTCTATCTTTATAAATCTTTATAACCGAGACCTTCCGTCCGAGCGGTTCGCCGTACTGTCCTGCTAGTTTTCAAATTCAAAAGGAATGAGTGAAACAGTTTTCCATTTTCTTTCTGCTGAAACAACCCCGTTGCAGCGTTGCGTCATCTTCCAGTACAGTTGCTGGAGTTGATTGGGAGGAAGTCCTCCGCCTCTGCCAGCCCCGGCAGATCTCCGCTGTTGACAGGACAATGGCGCAGATTCAATGTTTTCCACGAAGTTTAGCACAAGTCAGCGCAACTTGCCAAGCAGAACTGCAAACTATTGATTAGTCTTGAAGCAACCAGTGCTTCTCTGCCAACAACCTTGAGGTTCAAAACTATTTTCTTTTTTTCTTTGTGATTCTAAAGTCTCGGCCGTCGCCGTTTCGTCTGCCTGCTCCAGCCCTTCCCAGTATAATTATTTTAGGTTTTTTAAACACTTGGACAGTTTGTAGCACTCCAAGGAATATTTGGGGATTTTAAGAATGTCCTTTCGTCACGAAAGCTTGGCTGCCTTTTTAGCTCTTTTTTTTTTTTTTTTGCTTGAATTTTCAGATTTTCATAAATAGAGTAAAAACTTTCAACCCTAAGAATCAGATCTGCAGCACGACGACATTGGCGGTTTGAAGGTTGCGTGGTCCAGGCAAAGAGTGAGGGGGGGAGAGAGGGAGAGAGAGAGAGAGAGAGAGAGAGAGAGAGAGAGAGAGAGAGAGAGAGAGAGAGAGAGAGAGAGAGAAAGAGAGAGAGAGAGAGAGAGAGAGACAGAGACAGAGAGAGAGAGAGAGAGAGAGAGAGAGAGAGAGAGAGACAGAGAGAGAGAGAAAGAGAGAGAGAGACAGCGGGAGAGAGAAAGAGAGAGAGACAGAGAGAGAGGGGGGAGAGAGAGAGAAAGAGAGAGAGACAGCGGGAGATAAAAAGAGAGAGAGAGAGAAAGAGAGAGAGAAAGAGAGAGAGGGGGGAGAGAGAGAGGAAAGAGAGAGAGAGAGAAAGAGAGAGAGAGAAAGAGAGAGAGAAAGAAAGAGACAGAGAGACAGAGAGAGAGAAAGAAAGAGACAGAGAGACAGAGAGAGAGAAAAAGAGAGAGAGACAGAGAAAGAGAGAGAGAGGGGGAGAGAGAGAGAGAGAAAGAGACAGAGACAGAGAAAGAGAGAAAGAGAGAGAGACAGAGAGAGAGAAAGAGAGAGAGACAGAGAGAGAGAGAGAGAGAGAGAGAGAGAGAGAGAGAGAGAGAGAGAGGGGAGTAAGAAATCACCAAACTGATCGTCTGTCGCACTCTCTTGAGATTCGGTAAGAGGTGGAGAAAAGCTTTACTCCATGAAGATAGCTGGATTTTGTATGTTACAAACTTTACAGAGTTATACGAGGATTATCGCCATTGATTTAGCTCCTTTTCCTATTAGATATAGTGATACCTCTTTGTCGCATTGCCTAGTGTTAGAATAAAACTTACACACACCGTTAAGACTCAGGGCATGAGTGAAAATATCCCAAGTAAGAAGCGAGGTAGTACTGTCTTTTTTTTTTGACCGAGATAACATTTATAGAAACCACTACAATAAACATAACGGGACCTTCAGATTTAATCTACAGTAGATTTCGAAGTTAGCATTGACCGGAACCTTCAAGAGGGTTCCACATTGCTGGAGACAAAAAGGGAAAAAAAAGTGTCTTGTAAAATGAAAGCCATTTGTGTCAGAAGCTGTAAGTCTTCGCTAGTCCACTAGGTCTGGGTTCAGTAGCAGCACTGAGTGACCTTGACCTAGTACAACAAGAAGCCTACATCATAGGTCCTATTAAACTGTCTTTCCACCTGAATGTATTATTGTTAGAGCCCTGTTAAGCCCATACATCTGACTTCAATGGTTTACACTTCTGGGTATTTCAAATTCTTATCTCTGTCTCTCTCCGTATCTGTTTGTCTGTGTGTTTGTCTTTCTTTCTGTCTACATGTTTACCTGCCTGCCTGCCTGCCTGTCTGTCTGTCTGTCTGTATATCTCTGTCTCTCTGTCTCTCTCTCTCTCTGTGTCTCTCTGTCTCTCTGTCTCTCTCTCCCTCTCTGTCTCTCTGTCTCTCTCTCTGTCTCTCTGTCTCTCTCTCTGTCTGTCTGTCTGTCTGTCTGTCTCTCTCTCTCTCTCTCTCTCTCTCTCTCTCTCTCTCTCTCTCTCTCTCTCTCTCTCTCTCTTCTCTTGCAAGAAGAGACCCCTTACTATTCTAATCAATGATTCCGGGTGGTTCAAACTTAGAATGCTGCAGATGTTTTTAGGTGTTACAAAACTTGTCCATTTCCACATTCAAAACTGACATATGTTTTGTTTTCATTCCATCAATCGGAAGGTGGCTTTGCAAATTTCAATGGACATCATACAATTTTTGTTTACGCAATAAATAAATAAACTAAAAAAAAACAAAGCAAAAGAAACAAACAAACTAAGAGGTGGTCTATTGTCCATTTTATCACTGTCGTTAAACAAATCCATTGTGAACTTCAGAAAGTGTAATTTATTTCTCCTGTCCCTGTCTATCTGTCTGTCAATCCGCCCTCCACTCCCTGGTGTCTCTGTCTGTCTGTCTCTCTCTCTTTCTCTCTCACCACTCACTCCAGAGCCACTTTCTCCACAAAAATTCCTAACCTCAGTCCAGTTTTCCAAACCAGAAACCGCTACAAAACAACCGCGTTCGGGCCTCACACTCTTTCTTGATTACCCAGTAATTAAATAAACTCTCTGTCTTTAAGAATGGTTTATGATGGAAAATCACGAAGCAAAATGTTTGCAACTCGTTGACTGAGCCTCTCCCAAACCTGAGGTCCTCGGGCCGTCCGACGTGCGGAGATTCCGTAAACCTGAGCTACTGGAGCTGAAGTGTCCAGTCCCAGGTCTGGCCAGCCTCGGGACTCTAGCGTCCACTCCCTGACCTGTGAGAGTTATTGAGTTACGCCAGTCAGTTCGCTACCAGGCATGACAGGGGGGATTGTTTGGCCACGCAGATTTCCGACTAGGGACTTTCAAGCTTTCCTGGTTTATGTTGCGAGAAAACCGGTGCTCGAGACGATTGACAGAACTCGGACAACAGTCCTCAGTCTATGATTTGCTTGGTTTTTTTTTCCATTGTTATCCTCGTTGCTGTCCCATCTAATCTACCCGTTTTCTTTCTCTAGTATTTGAATTTTTGTTCCAATGAGATTAAGAGTTTTATGAGTCTGCGATTGCTGAGTAATTTGCAAGTCCATGACGGAATAACCAGCACGACACCACAGAACCTAATACGATTTATTTAGCATGACACTGCATGATCTGGAATAATGAGCACGACACTTCAGAATCTGAGAATAGAAGCATAACACTACAAGATCACTCATAAATAGAAAACGTAAAAGCCAGGCAACCTTTTTTGGTCATGCGATGAGAAGAGAGAAACTAGCATATCTTGGGACAACGGGAATGATAGAAGGAAAAATGAGCAGGGGAAAACAGCATGAAAAGATGTTGGATGGACCTACAAAGTGGCTCAAACTTTGAGTCAAAGTAGGTGAAAGAGATGAGGGATTGACATGCGTGCCTAGGCTAAAGAGCTACGGCACCTGATTGGTTGATTGGTGAAGTACAGGTTCACGGCCTTCTTGGCATCTGTTTCACTTCTCCCAAGTAAAGATCTGCAATGCGCCATCGACACTTTATGGTGGGCATGGACAAAAGTTTTGCTTTGCCTATACTCTATAGCAACTTGTTAGAGTTAAGTTCAAAATAATCAAAACTGGGATTACATCGGCTTGTTTTCCGTCACAAGAGCAACAATTTGACGCGACTGTAATCTTTAAATCTTGTAGAGCTTAAAAGTCCAATATTCTAGCATTTGACCTATGTGGGTTTCGATCCCTGTGACTCCGATTTGAAAGTTGGACGCGCTGCATATGATTCACCTGGGAATAACAGCTTCTCGGGTCAGAAACTGGGAAGCAAAGTGCAAAACCATAAAACATAGTGTTGGCAATAAACACTTGATGGTGCGTAACCGAGATTATGCGATTACACATTGCATTGCTATATCGATTGTTATTGAGACACCGGTCTCTATTTGCGGTGTTTGATCTAGAGCGATGGGATTAGCTTTGAAGACTGCACCGATACAGCTTTCATTGCCGTTTAGACTATTATGTGAGTTGACAGAGGGATAGACTGTGCTACATACAACGGCCTCATAAAGCCCTACCCGAGATATAAGGCTGGAAGAGTGACACAATTAAGAGTACTATCCGTTCAGTTAAATTAATAATAATAATAATAATAATAATAATAATAATAATAATAATAATAATAATAATAATAATAATAATAATAATAATAATAATAATAATAATAATGAAAAACTCTTGTACAAAGTACTTTAAAAGATCCCTACAAAATCTCCCTCAATATTCATCTGTGGAGATTGAGAAGTGAGAATATGAAAACCATTGACTGAATGCTGCAACCCTTTCTTGGTTTAGAAATGGCCCGAGTAAGATGTAAACAGATTGATTCTACAAATGATTAGATCAATCTGCTCATTCTAACAATAAACATTCACACATTATTGAACACGGATGGACGTTTTGCAAGGGTTATAACCTCCGTTCTGGTTCAACTTTTAAAACATTACAGAAGGTGTCGAATTAGTCAGGGGCTAAAGCTCGATTATTGCTCGTCTCTTGTGGAAAATCTAAAGATGAGGCCTTGTAGGGCCAGCGTATCTCAAGGAGCGGTGTATTATGGGTACTGGACGCGACCAATAAACTTGTGATATTTAGAGACATTCTATCCTTCGTAAAGAACTGAACATGTCTATTGCTGGAGAATGTGTGCCCGCATATTAAGGTGAGAGCACAGCCTTAGAGGATGCGTCACAGCGCCTGGCTTGGCAGAAACCTTAGTCTTCGTGTCATGGTTTGTCTGTGCCCGCTTAGTAAGGTGAGAGCACAGCCTTAGGGAAGGGCCACATTGGGAGCAAAGCATGCAGGGAGAAGCGAAGCGATTTTTTCAAGCGGCCTAACCGAGAGCGAAAGACAGCGGGCGAATCAAAGCAAATCCATGCTGCACTTCTTGCACAAGCTGTCATTTGATTTGACAATGAATAGGAAAAGACTGGCATTGCTGCTGCTTCTTGATGATGATTATCCGAAGAAGGAAGAATTAAAATTATGGGTGCATCCAATCAATCGAATGCGACAAAAACATGGAGAATTCCACCATATGACTAGGAATTTGATTGACGATGAAAGCAGATTTTTCAGTTACTTTCGAATGAGTTGCGATTCTTTTTTTCGTCTGCACTAATTGATTCAGGATAAAATCAAAAGAAAGACTGCAAACTTCACAAAGCCAATCGCTGTAGCTTGCTGATAACAATACGTGTGTAGACTGTGTGCACCAGACAAACTTGTATTGATAGAGCCTCGTGAACTGAGTGAAAGTGCAAGTAATATCCCAGCGATGCGAGCGAAGGGAAATGGTCCAATCTCTCGCGCCGCTTCGCCGCGGATCGCTTCGCTGGCGATGTGGCCAGTCATCCCGCCCGCTTCACTCCCAGCATGGCCCTTTCCTTACAGTGTGAGTGACACAGACAGACTGGTCACGCACAGTGCCTGACTTGTCAGGGACCTCAGTCCCCTTGGCATGGTCTACGTGTTCCCGCTTAGTAAGGTGAGAGCACACCCTTAAACCTGTGTCACGCACAGTGCCTGGCTTGGCATGAACCTCAGTCCCCTTGTCATGGTCTACGTGTTCCCGCTTAGTAAGGTGAGAGCACACCCTTAAACCTGTGTCACGCATAGTGCCTGGCTTGGCATGAACCTCAGTCCTCGTGTTATGGTCTATGTCTGCTCTCCTAGTAAGGTGAGAGCACACCTTTAGAACCTGTCACGCACAGTGCCTGGCTTGGCATGAACCTCAGTCTTAATGTCATGGTCTACATTACAAGATCTGTGAGAGGCTCGCCTAGAGGTTTACTTCCATCTCAAGATTTGGATCTCCGCCTCTCTCTCTCTCTCTCTCTCTCTCTCTCTCTCTCTCTCTCTCTCTCTCTCTCTCTCTCTCTCTCTCTCTCTCTCTCTCTCTCTTTCTATCCGTCTCTCTCTGCATATCTGTCTATCTCCTCGTCCCGTCTGCTTTCTCACCTTACATGTCTCTCGCTTTAAGGAAAAAGGAAGAGGAGGAAAAAGAAGAAGAACAACAAGAACAAGAACAAGACCAACACGAAGAAGAACAAGAAGAACAAGAAGAACAAGAACAAGAACAAGAACAAGAACATCAGAAGAAGAAGAAGAAGAAGAAGAAGAAGAAGAACAACAACAACAACAACAACAACAACAATTACAACAACAACAACAACAACAACAACAACAGCAACAACAACAACAAGTACAAGAAGAAGAAGAACAACAAGAAGAACAAGAAGAACAAGAACAAGAACAAGAGGAAAAAGAAGGCCACCTCTGATTCTTCCTACTCACATCAGTGGCGCAGTTACTGTAATCGGTCCATGTTTTGTTAGAGATCGGGTTTACATACCAGGTGCCGTCCTCCAGGCACACCTTCTCAGCCTCCTCTGTGGAGAGATTTGGATTGTTAGTTGAGAGAAGTTTACTGATATGGTGGAGAAAGTTGGATTGATAGCTGAGAGAAAGTTGGACTGGTAGTTAAGAGCACTGATAGCTAAGAGAAAGTTGGATTGATTGCTAAGAGAAAGTTTGGCTGGTAGCTAAAAGAAAGTTTGACTGGTAGCTAAAAGAAAATTGGATTGATCGCTAAGAGAAAATTGAACTGTTAGCTAAGAGAAATTTGGATTGATAGCTATGACAAAATAATGTTGGACTGGTAGCTGAGAGAAAGTTGGATTGATAGCTAAAGAGAAAGTTGGACTGGTAGCTAAGAGAAAGTTGGACTGTTAGCTAAGAGAAAATTGAACTGTTAGCTAAGAGAAGTTTGGATTGATAGCTAAGACAAAATAATGTTGGACTGGTAGCTAAGAGGAAGTTGGATTGATTTCTAAGAGAAAGTTGGACTGGTAACTAAGAGAAAGTTGGACTGTTAGCTTAGAGAAAATTGAACTGTTAGCTAAGAGAAGTTTGGATTGATAGCTAAGACAAAATAATGTTGGACTGGTAGCTAAGAGAAAGTTGGATTGATTTCTAAGAGAAAGTTGGACTGGTAACTAAGAGAAAGTTGGACTGTTAGCTTAGAGAAAATTGAACTGTTAGCTAAGAGAAGTTTGGATTGATAGCTAAGACAAAATAATGTTGGACTGGTAGCTAAGAGAAAGTTGGATTGATTTCTAAGAGAAAGTTGGACTGGTAGCTAAGAGAAAGTTGGACTGTTAGCTTAGAGAAAATTGAACTGTTAGCTAAGAGAAGTTTGGATTGATAGCTGAGACAAAATAATGTTGGACTGGTAGCTAAGAGAAAGTTGGATTGATTTCTAAGAGAAAGTTGGACTGGTAGCTGAGAGGAAGTTGGACTGTTAGCTTAGAGAAAATTGAACTGTTAGCTAAGAGAAGTTTGGATTGATAGCTAAGACAAAATAATGTTGGACTGGTAGCTAAGAGAAAGTTGGATTGATTTCTAAGAGAAAGTTGGACTGGTAGCTAAGAGAAAGTTGGACTGATAGCTTAGAGAAAGTTGTCAGATCCTTTCGGCTGTCAAAATGGATGGCCGAGGTTGTGGAGGTAGTGGAGGTTGTGAGGTTGTGGAAGTTGTGGAGGTTGTGGAGGTTGTGGAGGCTGTGGAGGTTGTGAGGTTGTGGATCTCCTCGCGTGTACTTACTATCTGCCCGGAGCTGGTCATTGAACTTGTAGGGACACTGTTGTGTGGCCGTGGTCCCCGCTAGAGTGAAGTCCCAGCACAGCCAGTCGTCAAAGTGAGTCGGGCAGTAGATGTTGTCTGGTGACAGAAACACAAAGCAGAATTTTGACATAACTGAAACACCACGCACTGACCTGTCTTTATAATACATTCACCAGCGTATAACTATTGACAATGGTAAGTTCAAATTACCTCCCATGGACTGGTCGTATTTACCAGGATGACACTCCAAGCTTAGCGAGCCCAGAACTAGCCACGCTGATTTCTGTAAGAAAATAGCCAGCCTGTCATCCCCTAACTTTATTTTTTACAACAAATTAATATCGCACACTGATCGAAATCTAGCGGATGATTCACTGTTCTTACTCGGCGCTCTCAATGATAACTTTCCCAAAGAGTAAAATGATTCAATTTTACCATTCCTTTAGAGACTTCACTTTGTTGAAAAATTTTTTTTAGATATTTAGAAATAAGACAAAATCTTTCGATCATTTTAAGTGACAGAATAATTGTTGTATTTACTAAAGTCGATAGCGACACAACAATTTTCTCTATCATTAAATCCAAGAGTTCTCGCTAAGGCATATCGGTAAAACTAAACTTTGTAAACGACGTCCATTCTTGAAACCATTGTATGTAAACTGGGAAATGACTGTCCACCATGTCACAATTCTTCACCGTGAGTCTAAGCGATTCAGCTCCAACCGATGACGTCAACCGACTTCAAGTAACAAAGAGCAACCATGTTAGATGAGACGCAGAGAACCCGCGCTTTGAAAAAACTGATATTGTTCAGGACTACAGTCTTACTAACTCTGTACAGCTAGGCGTCAGTTCAAAACAAAACTCACTGAATATTGAATTTGCGATACGTCATTATTCATTTGAGTTCAATTTAAAAAAAAAATCTTAACAGCTTTGAGTATCAAAGCGAGGAAGTTGGGAAAGTTGATAGTCTTCTAGTTTGTTAGATCGATCGATCCCTTCAGTTGGTCTCTCTCTCCACAGTTGGAGATGGTAATGTTAACAAACGTCCATGTTGTGGGTACAAAAAATAATCTGATGGGGAGATATGGTCAAACGCAATATTGTATAATTATAAGTAGCCCCACTCTGAAAATTTCAAGCGGAAAATAAACCAGAGAAACGTGTAAGAGCTGGGAAGTCCAGAATTTTGTGAGCCTGGCTAACACTGTTCTAATTCTGTATGGAGCTGTGTGATCGGCGTCAACTGACGGCTACACAGAGCAGCCGTTAGGCGTGTCACATCCTCAGGCCATGTTAATTCTAGGCTTCCTCAACATCTCAAGGGTTTGTATTCACAAAAACACTGGCAACGATTGGTTCATTGATTCGGACTGATGATATGTCTGACCCACTACTTGTTGGTAAAGTTCGACTAGACCTGAAGATATGTTTGACCTACTACTTGTTGGTAAAGTTCGACTAGACCTGATGTTGTTCGACTAGACATGATGTTGTTCGACTAGACCTAAAGATATGGCTGACCTACTACTTGTGGAAAAGTTCGACTAGACCTGAAGATATGTTTGACCTACTATTTTGTTGGTAAAGTTCGACTAGACCTGATGTTGTTCGACTAGATCTGATGTTGTTCGACTAGACCTGATGTTGTTCGACTAGACCTGGTGTTGTTCAGCTAGATATGATGTTGTTCGACTAGATCTGATGTTGTTCAGCTAGATCTGATGTTGTTCGAATAGACCTGGTGTTGTTCAGCTAGATCTGATGTTGTTCGACTAGATCTGATGTTGTTCGACTAGATCTGATGTTGTTCGACTAGACCTGGTGTTGTTCCACTAGACCTGGTGTTGTTCGACTAGATCTGATGTTGTTCAGCTAGATCTGATGTTGTTCGACTAGATCTGATGTTGTTCGACTAGACCTGATGTTGTTCGACTAGATCTGATGTTGTTCGAATAGACCTGATGTTGTTCGACTAGATCTGATGTTGTTCGACTAGATCTGATGTTGTTCGACTAGACCTGATGTTGTTCGACTAGATCTGATGTTGATCGACTAGACCTGATGTTGTTCGACTAGATCTGATGTTGTTCGACTAGATCTGATGTTGATCGACTAGACCTGATGTTGTTCGACTAGATCTGATGTTGTTCGACTAGATCTGATGTTGTTCGACTAGACCTGATGTTGTTCGACTAGACCTGATGTTGTTCGACTAGACCTGATGTTGTTCGACTAGACCTGGTGTTTTTCCACTAGACCTGATGTTGTTCGACTAGATCTGATGTTGTTCAGCTAGATCTGATGTTGTTCAGCTAGATCTGATGTTGTTCGACTAGACCTGATGTTGTTCAGCTAGATCTGATATTGTTCGACTAGAACTGATGTTGTTCAGCTAGATCTGATGTTGTTCGACTAGATCTGATGTTGTTCGACTAGACCTGATGTTGTTCGACTAGACCTGATGTTGTTCAGCTAGATCTGATGTTGTTCAGCTAGATCTGATGTTGTTCGACTAGATCTGATGTTGTTCGACTAGATCTGATGTTGTTCGAATAGACCTGATGTTGTTCGACTAGATCTGATGTTGTTCGACTAGATCTGATGTTGTTCGACTAGACCTGATGTTGTTCGACTAGATCTAAAGATATGGCTGACCTACTATTTTGTTGGTAAAGTTCGACTAGACCTGATGTTGTTCGACTAGATCTGATGTTGTTCGACTAGATCTAAAGATATGGCTGACCTACTACTTGTTGGTAAAGTTTGACTAAACCTGATGGGATGGCTGATCCACTACTTGGTTTATATTTGACTATATCTGATGATATGGCTGACCAACTATTTGTTGGTAATGTTGGACCTGACATGATGATTCGGCTGACCCACTATTTGGTGATAATTTTTTCACTTAGATAACTGCCCGTGTCTTGAGCCACGACTCACAAAACTGCATGTCACATCGCTGAATATACGCCTGACCACCCGAGTCGTGACTAACAAGAATCTATGTCATATCCCTGAATACATTCTCTTGACCACTCGAGTCACGACCCACAAAACTGTATATTAGATCCCTGAATATATACTCTTGACCACTCTCGTCACGACCCACAAAACTGTATATCAGTCCCTGAATATATTCACTTGACCACCAGAGTCGCGACCAACAAAACTGTATATCAGATCCCTGAATATATACTCTTGACCACTCGAGTCACGACCAACAAAACTGTATATCAGATCCCTGAATATATACTCTTGACCACTCGAGTCACGACCAACAAAACTGTATATCAGTCCCTGAATATATTCACTTGACCACCAGAGTCGCGACCAACAAAACTGTATATCAGATCCCTGAATATATACTCGACCACTCGAGTCACGACCAACAAAACTGTATATCAGATCCCTGAATATATACTCTTGACCACTCGAGTCACGACCAACAAAACTGTATATCAGATCCCTGAATATATACTCTTGACCACTGGAGTCACGACCAACAAAACTGTATATCAGATCCCTGAATATATTATACTCTTGACCACTCGATTCACGACCAACAAAACTGTATATCAGATCCCTGAATATATACTCTTGACCACTCGAGTCACGACCAACAAAACTGTATATCAGATCCCTGAATATATACTCTTGACCACTCGAGTCACGATCAACAAAACTGTATATCAGATCCCTGAATATATACTCTTAACCACTCGAGTCACGACCAACAAAACTGTATATCAGATCCCTGAATATATTATACTCTTGACCACTCGAGTCACGACCAACAAAACTGTATATCAGATCCCTGAATATATACTCTTGACCACTCGAGTCACGACCAACAAAACTGTATATCAGATCCCTGAATATATTATACTCTTGACCACTCGAGTCACGACCAACAAAACTGTATATCAGATCCCTGAATATATACTCTTGACCACTCGAGTCACGACCAACAAAACTGTATATCAGATCCCTGAATATATACTCTTGACCACTCGAGTCACGATCAACAAAACTGTATATCAGATCCCTGAATATATTATACTCTTGACCACTCGAGTCACGACCAACAAAACTGTATATCAGATCTCTGAATATATACTCTTGACCACTCGATTCACGACCAACAAAACTGTATATCAGACCCCTGAATATATACTCTTGACCACTCGAGTCACGACCAACAAAACTGTATATCAGATCCCTGAATATATACTCTTGACCACTCGAGTCACGACCCACAAAACTGTATATCAGACCCCTGAATATACTGGTGACAACCAGTGTCTGGTTGCGGGGACCGGGACTAGCTTGGACCGTTCTACTCGCCAAGTCCATTTGTCTATCACAAGCGGGTCGGCATAATGGGTGTGGCATGAGTATCAAGAACTTTTTACCGCTATGATGCAGTGTCCGGGGCGCAATACTGATTCAGTCTACCGTGAAAATTTGAAAGAATGGAAACTTTGTTTATTTTACAGATCCGGACATTTCAGGGCTCAGGTTTGTAGTAATCTCCTGCTTCATTGTCTGTAAATCTGTAACATGACCAGGCGACATCCTAATGAGTCTCCCTCAACTTCGCTCTCTACAAGGAAACATTAGCATCAAAGTTTGAAAAAATCAATAAAAGAAGAACTCAAACAGGATGAGTAAACTTATTGCTTACATGAATTATATCTAACCTATATTTGTTTTATCATGAACCGTTTTTTTTTTTTAGAAATAAGAGTCAATGGATTTTAGCAGGTGAGATGACCTCTGATCTCACGTAATGCGGCTTAAAGTCCACTACTGAAAGGTTACGAAACAAATCCAGTGATCGCTTTACACACATTCTCTCTCCTTTAACCACATATAATAATCAAACAAAATAACGCTTTTTAGTTTGATAAAAATTATGTATGCTCAAATAGCATTCTCTTCTCTTAAGCATTAAATAACTCTTCGCGACACCTCCCTTCTCCCCCCCCCCCCCCACACACACACATCCCCACTCCCACCCTCTCTGTGCGGCTAAAATTCCCGCAAGGCAGTGCACTTGACATTTTTTCTAATAAGCGTTTAAAGCGATCTAAAACGGATCGCGGAAGGAAAGAGTTTACTGAGTCGATTTCCTTGATTCACTTTCTAGAGAAATGCGCGAAGCGTGCAGCAGGCGTCCTACCATGATTCTCGTGATATAGAGAAATATCTCTCTTTCAAGCTGTACAATAATTACACGAATAATTCATGAGCTAAAAGTGGGTCAGCTTATTTACCAATAGCTCTCTTTAGGAAGGATCACTTTACTGTGATATTGTTGACTACTTCAGTACCTGGCTAACTGCCATGTGTTTGGTTCACTGCTTGATATAGTCCGCCCACTACCCACACAGTGCCCGGGCAATGAACCCTGAGGCCTGCGATGTGAGCTGTTCAATCAGAGGCTGCTAGCCCATCATTTCCCAGTGGGATCGATGATGTCATTTCTGATGCTGGTGCGTCTCTCTTGATCACCACACAGATTATATCAGAGCATGATCCCCTCCTCCCCAAACCCACCAGTGCCTATCTCCCTTCATCTCATCAAACATGACACAACTTTTCAAAAAGAAGAGCTAATGGAAAAATAAATGAAAGTGTATGTACGTTATGTAATTAGAGACGTTGAGTTTTCTATGGCTGTTGAACCCAAACCACATGATGTTTTCGATGAGGTAAGAGATGTTAAAGTGAAATAAAGCGTAACTTAATTTTCAAGGCTCCTAGAGGTATTTTATCTCCCCAAATTTTATACTTGACACACACCCCCCCCCCCCCCCCAAAAAAAAAAAAAAAAAAAAAAAAACCCAAGATCAATAGAATCACAGAGAGCAGAAACCTTTAGAGTCGGCTGATTGCACTGCATCAGCTGAAGGTCGGATGAAGGTCAGCCAACAGCTCAGACAAGACAAGTCCTAGTCTGGGTTTAGTTCTGCGGTAACTGCAGACTTCTGCTGGTTTAACAGATCAAAATTCAAGGATGTGTCTACTCAGACCCAAGACTTGATACAACTAGAGAAACAGCATAACTTCCATCGGTCCAAATGAAGTAGGTCAGCGCAAAAAAAAAAAATATTCCAAAGCAGTTTTTAATGATGTTTATGCATGTGTCAAAATGTTTTCATGTTATCACAACGCGTATTGTTTCACATCAGGATATTCAGAAACTGATTTGCATAATATGTTGAACTTGAGGTTTTTACTTTGATGGTATCTGATCTCTGTATTACATTACAGTATTATTTTTTTTTTATATGGTCTCCATTTTAATTCAGCCCTAGGTCTAATAAAAAAACGCTCAAGACAAGACATTACAACACATGAAGTTTAGGCACGTTAAAAGAATATCGGAGCAGTTTTCTTTCTGGTCACTTAGTGTCAGGATCTGAGAGAGCGGAGGGAAGCTGCGATAACACAGCATAATGCAGCATGTACTGAGGATAGCCAGAGAACACAGCATAATGCGGCATGTACTGGGGATGATCAGAGAACACAGCATAATGCGGCATGTACTGGGGATGATCAGAGAACACAGCATAATGCGACATGTACTGAGGATAACCAGAGAACACAGCATAATGCGGCATGTACTGGGGATGACCAGAGAACACAGCATAATGCGGCATGTACTGGGGATGACCAGAGAACACAGCATAATGCGGCATGTACTGAGGATAACCAGAGAACACAGCATAATGCGGCATGTACTGGGGATGACCAGAGAACACAGCATAATGCGGCATGTACTGGGGATGATCAGAGAACACAGCATAATGCGGCATGTACTGGGGATGATCAGAGAACACAGCATAATGCGGCATGTACTGGGGATGACCAGAGAACACAGCATAATGCGGCATGTACTGGGGATGACCAGAGAACACAGCATAATGCGGCATGTACTGGGGATGACCAGAGAACACAGCATAATGCGGCATGTACTGGGGATGACCAGAGAACACAGCATAATGCGGCATGTACTGGGGATGATCAGAGAACACAGCATAATGCGGCATGTACTGGGGATGACCAGAGAACACAGCATAATGCGGCATGTACTGGGGATGATCAGAGAACACAGCATAATGCGGCATGTACTGGGGATGATCAGAGAACACAGCATAATGCGGCATGTACTGGGGATGACCAGAGAACACAGCATAATGCGGCATGTACTGGGGATGAGCAGAGAACACAGCATAATGCGGCATGTACTGGGGATAACCAGAAAACACAGTCACGATGGCAGACGTTAATACTGCACGGCACAGTTATCCCCCCTCTGTCCAAAATAGAAGTCATTTAATTAAAGTTAAAAAGGTGTTTGATTATATTTGCCATATTCAGCTTTCCTTCTCAGTGCCTCCCCTCCCCCCCCTCTCTCTCTCTCTCTCTCTGTGATGAGAAATTCGGTGACAATTTTTGGCCTAACTAAAATATCAAGTTTGTGACATTACTGCGATTAAACTCGATAGTATTCATAAACGTTTTGATTACTGTACATCTGTTTTAGCACTATTATATTTCTCTTTCATTTTTACCCAATGAGTCGCATCAGGCAGTAGATCATATCTCACAGTGCATGATTTCATTGTGCACTATAAACACTAGGCGACGATCAGACCAGGGAAGCGATACAAACACGCCACTTCAGTGAACTCCTCTAGGATCTATTATTACACATTGCTGAGTGATGAGAAGGAAACAAACACAACCATTTCAACTGTCGTATTGAACAAATACTATCAGCAACACGAGCATAACCTCTTGCAATAATTATAGCAGTCGTCGTCGTCGTCGTCGTAGTAGTAGTAGTAGTAGTAGTAGTAGTAGTAGTAGTAGTAGTAGTAGTAGTAGTAGTAGTAGTAGTAGTAGTAGTAGTAGTAGTAGTAATAGTAATAGCATTTGTGGTAGTAATAGTAGTAGTAGTACTAGTATACTACTACTATAGTAATAGTAGTAGTAGTACTAGTATACTACTACTACTACTACTACTACTACTACTACTACTAATGCAGTTACTACTGCAACGTTTACATTTTACTGACCTATTACTGTTACAATTACTTTTACTTTAACACTAATTTTCACTAGCAGGTGAACTTTTCCCATACTCATATTATTTTTTGGCAATACCTCAGTATTGTTCACTTTTCATCTCTGTATTTCGCAATCGTAGTAAAAAAAAAAACAGAAAAACATTCTATTCCTCGTTATCGTGAGATTTTCTTCCCATTTATCTTGGACTTTCGTTCAAGACGTGGCTATTTCTGAGTTAAAACTTTTGGAAATCACTGCAATAGAGGTAGTGAAATAATTTTCTCCCTCTTCCTAGAGAGGGTCGGCTGTGCGGTTCCAGCGAGTGTCCGCATTAAAAGCCATTTCTCGGGCTTGTGTTCCGGCCACCTGCTGGCACAGTCCGGGGTCCCGGGGCGGACAGATTGAGAACCTCTCCAGCCGCCCGCTAATGACAGCACCGAAGAGCTCTCCAGCAGGGACAGACAACCAGCTCCAGTCACGATCATAGCGCCTCACCTGACACACGGGGACCATTTGGACCACTCGTCTTCAGCGCTCAGGCAGCTCTAGAACAGGGTTTATGAGAACCGTTCCTGCAGAGATTTGGGCGTTAGTGACACAATATCATCATCATCATCATCATCATCATCATCATCATCATCATCATCATCATCATCATCATCATCATCATCATCATCAACACTATTACTATTATTAATAATATTATTATGATTGTCACGATGGTAATACCCACGTTCCCTGAATGTCACGATAGTACGGTATAAGTGAAAAGGGAAAAAAAACGTAAGTCCACCCTAAAATCCGTGCGTTCTTTGATACACGGTAAATAATTCAAAGAAATGTAGGTCACATGATCGTTTGATAGAGATAAAGTTCATAATATCGTGTTCTAAGGTTCCACAATAAGTAACTTCACAAACAGTAAACAATATATCTTGAATTAAGCACAATAGTATAGAAACTATGGTTAACAATTCGTGTCTCTAGGACTAGTGTTTTATATGACAATGTAGAATCAATAATGACATTTAGTCTATAAGAATCACAGCTTATCGGTAATGACTTAGTTTATAAGAATCACAGCTTTCCACTTCTTTAAACAAATAGAATTGGGATACACTTTACATACCTGTAGAAAACCTATCGTCAATGATTTATTAAACCTCTCGACTGGAAGCTAATTTAGAGTGAGATTTATGCTATCTCTCAAAGGAGGGAAATGTTCTACACAGTATAGACCTCAAAGCTACCAAAGAGCTATTCCTGTGATTAGTCTCCCCTTTCTCTAAATCTGACTGTCTTCTATGAGCGTTATAGATCCACTGACCAAGTTTTCTGCTTAGATTGCATATGATTGGTTGCTCTCTTCTCAAACAAACAATATAAGTGTTCGGTCGTAACATGACTTCGGATTAGAATTCTAGTATCTAGTTTAACAGATTATGTGATTAAATCACAATCTATAAGATCGTTATGTATAGATGATTAAATGACGTGTGTTGACCGCGACAATTATTTTTATTATTATTAATATTATTATTATTATTATTATTATTATTATTATTATTATTATTATTATTATTATTATTATTATTATTATTATTATTATTATTATTATTATTATTATTATTATTATTATTATTATTACTACGAGGGCAGGCTGATAATTAAGTTCCGTTTAATCATAACTTTTTAATTTTTCACAGCATATACATAAACAATACGTCAAACGAAAGCTTAATATCTCAGCTACATACTTAGCACTCTATTTTTCGATGTAGTCACCGTCGCGATCAACACACCGCCTTTAACGTTTCACTAGTTGGCTCACGCCTTCAGCGAAGAATTCAGACGGCTGTCCACGGCACCATCTGCGAACATCTGCGATAACTTCCTCATCATTGTCATAGTGATGGCCCTTCAGGTACTTCTTGAGTTGGGGAAACAAATAATAGTCAGAGGGGGCAAGATCGGGGCTGTATGCAGGGTGAGGTAGGGTCGTAAGTTCCAGCTGCCTTAAGGCGTCCTGAGTTTGGCGACTGGTGTTCGGGCGCGCATTGTCGTGTTGCAGGATTGAGTCCTTATCACGCCGAATACGTCTGAGTCGGAGTTTGAGAGCTCGGAGTGTTGAAATATATCGCTCAGAGTTCACAGTTTGTCCTTGCTCCAGAAATTCCATGTGGACCACTCCCTCCATGTCCCAGAAAACGGTGAACAAGACCTTTCTTGCAGAGGCAACAACCTTGAACTTCCTTGGACTTGGAGAAGTTTTGTGCCTATACTCCATCGATTGGGCTTTACATTCTGGATCGTAGTGGTGGACCCAGGATTCGTCTCCAGTCACAATGCGTTGCAGAAATGCTTCTCCTTCTGCATTGTAACGCTCTAAGAGTTGAGTACACATGTCCTTTCTCTGCGCTTTCATCTCTACAGTGAGCTGTCTTGGGACCCAATGGGCAGAGACTTTCCGGTAACCCAGTACAGTTGTGGCGATATGGTGCACTCGTTCTTTCGAAATGCCTACTTCATCTGCAATTTCCTTTTGTTTGACCCTTCGATTAGCTCTAATCATGCAGTCAAATTTCTCTCGATGAGCCGTGTCCGATGCGGAAAGGGGCCTACCCGAACGCTTTCGATCACGCAGAATTGTCTCTCTGCGGTCTTCCCCTTTAAAAATTCTCACCCATTTGCGAACTGCACAGTCTGAAATGCACATTTCACCATAAACTGTCTTCATTCTTGCATGAATGTTTGCAGCAGAACATCCCTCAGCTGCCAAAAACTCGATAACAGAGCGCTGTTTGATGAGAAGGTCATTGGAAGTCGCCATTGTCTCATAAACATGGCTACCACATCATGTGTTGCGCGTCACTGCATTATGAGCACGAATGACGTCACACAAACTTGTTGTTATAGTTAAGTCTAGAAAAATGGTTCGAGAGGATATGTATGAAATTTTAGGTCGATGTGACGAAAATTGACCTAGTTATTAGCAAACGGAACTTAATTATCAGCCTGCCCTCGTATTATTATTATTATTGTTATTACTATTATTATTAATATTACCTTTAACTACGTTGACAATGTAGGTAAAGAAAACTGCCGAAACTTGCTACATTCATTAACACATTCATCTCATAAGAATCTTTTGAAAGACTTTTGTCTGGTCTTTTAAAACCAATTTCAGTCATGCGTCAAAGGTAAATGAACTCTTTGTAAACTGTGACACAAACGTGGTGTCATAGATCTTAGGTCTTGATTGAACTCGCCGTGCACGGCTGTACACAGCTGTACACGGCTGTACACAGTTGAGACTTTCCGATCCGTCCTGCTAGTTTGACAGCCGAGCCGGTCCGTCAATGCAGACTAACAACACGTGATTTTCGTGCCAGGATTTTCGGTTCAGTTGTAGAATGCTGTTTGTTTTTTTGTTTTTTGTTTTTGAAAGGCCCTAACTTTTTTTTTTGCGCATGCATCCTTGATTCCGAGTAAATGTTGTTAATATCCAGATATGCTTACTATTAATTTTTTCATGCTTCTACTTCATAGGGATAAAAAGAAAGGCGACGATTTATTTAGCCATCGCATCTAGAAGAATAAGTAACGAGGCCACTTTTGTCAGTTTAAAAGTTTTTATTGATGCTGGTGAGGAAGATTGCCGGAGCAGATCACTATAGGAAAAAGAATACCAAAAAGGGCCTGAAGATATTCTAGTATAAAATGATTTTACAGTTTTTCGCTGCCTACTGTCTTGTTCAGTTATAGAGCTCAAGACTTTTAACTTTAACTGGGAAGCAAGAATCTTCTAAAAGAAACATTGTGGATCCATCTAGAGTTAACGTTGTTTCACAAAGAGGTTTTCTTCTTAATTAGAAGTCATGAGCTTTGTTTTTAGGTTCTTGTTAGCTTGTTAAGCAATGGCAACAGCAATGAAGAATGCTCAAAAGGTGTGAAAAAAAGATATAGCGAATGCACAATTTGGAATTCGTTCAATATAAAAATGTTCTGTGGACCTTTTCTAAAAGCTCCGATTGTTCAACAGAGCTCTCGACTTCTAAGTAAGTAGCATAAACTCTTTGTGAAAGAGCATTCCCTGTGGATAGGAGGATATCCGTCTATATTGTGATTCTGGAAAAAAAAAGCAAATTGATTTCTTCCCAAATTTTCATCAACTGGTCGGAAAGGTCCAGCAAGTTCCCAGACTTTGAAACCGCTAAACATATCAAGCAATAGTTAAGGCTTCTCCACACGGGAGCTTCATTACGACGTGAGTCAGTCTAGACCGCACTTAAAGTCTCACATAAGAACAGAAGATAAAACGGGCATAATGTCAAGTGTGAGACAACTTTAATCACTCGTGGTTTTCTTACTGCTTTAATTTTGAATTACTTTCTGAAGGTGTAATTATTCTCTTTCGCTGCATTCGCTGATCTTTTAAACATACATTCACGTTACATTCTGAGTTTTACACACAATTTATAATGCCCATACTTCTTATGGAAGACGTTAACAAAACTCACACTAACAAGTGACTCATTTGCCTTTTTATTATAGATTGATTGATTGTTTCGAAGGTTAATCATCTGATTCATTTATTAACTGATTGATTGATCGATAACGTAAACATAATCTAAGGCCTGACCGGCGCGTCAGGCTAATGTAATCAGTGATAAACTCAACACATCCCAACACATCTCTTAACATTTCAACACATCTACACATATTTCAACACATGCAAACACATCTCAACACATCCAACACATACCAACACATTTAAACACATCTCAACACGTTTCCACACATCTCTACTCATCTACACACATTCCAACCCATTTAAATACATCTCAACACAATTACACATATTTCAACACATCCAAAGATATCACAACACATCTCAACACATCTACACACATCGCATCATACCTCGACACATCTCAACACATGTATCTCTTTATCAGGACTTGACCCCGAGGATAGCGTTCAGGAAATGAACGTACACATACACCGCTACCAGCGCGCCAAACTTTGGTGAAACCTGAAAAAGTTTCTGCAGACATCCGAGTTCTCTTCCTGATCCTCCCAACTTAACTTATTAAGCATGAATAAAACAGCCGGCCTCAGTGTACCGTACACGAAGCCATGTTTACAGAGTTCTGTAAAATCCTAGCCCAAGCTAGGGACACTACCTGATTGCTGTTTCTTTTTGCAACACAGTTTGAGAAAATCTGATTACTGGTTGGGAAAAATTGGATGAAATCGGATGGCTACTCGTTCAACGTGCTTTGCTTTGAGTTTCTAAGTTTTCTTTTGCGTTAAGATAAAAAAGGAATTTGACGTTTTTTGCATCGTAGCGCCGATTGGATAACTTAACGTGGAAAACAAATTCAGATGATTTTTTTTTATTGAAAGTGATGAAATTTATGCTTAAAATCAATTTTATCTGTGTAGATGGAAGCTGACAATATTTAAGGCCCTTGTAGTTTTAAGTCTAGTCACTGATTTGTTATTACAGCAGATATATATATATATATATATATATATATATATATATATATATATATATAATATCAATGTTCTATATAATAATAAATATAATGATATGATATTAATGTTCTCTATAATAATAAATATAATGATGTAATATTAATGTTCTATATAATAATAAATATAATGATGTAATATTAATGTTCTATATAATAATAAATATAATGATGTAATATTAATGTTCTATATAATAATAAATATAATGATATGATATTAATGTTCTCTATAATAATAAATATAATGATGTAATATTAATGTTCTATATAATAATAAATATAATGATGTAATATTAATGTTCTATATAATAATAAATATAATGATGTAATATTAATGTTCTATATAATAATAAATATAATGATGTAATATTAATGTTCTATATAATAATAAATATAATGATGTAATATCAATGTTCTATATAATAATAAATATAATGATGTAATATTAATGTTCTATATAATAATAAATATAATGATGTAATATTAATGTTCTATATAATAATAAATATAATGATGTAATATTAATGTTCTATATAATAATAAATATAATGATGTAATAACTGGACAGGTGATGCTAAGCCAGCGCCAGGAAGGAAAGTTGTGGGCCTCCATGAACTCCCCCGTATGGCCGGTGTTTTCTCACCCCAGTTGTCCTTCCTTGCGATGGCTTAGCATGACCTGTCCAGTTCAGGCACTAAATGACCATTTGACCTGATTACATTGAGACTGGTATCCTCTCCTCTCCATTTCACTCTCTCTCTCTCTCTCTCTCTCTCTCTCTCTCTCTCTCTCTCTCTCTCTCTCTCTCTCTCTTTCTCTCTATCTATCTATCTCTCTCTGTTTTTTTTGTCTCTCTGTGTCTCTGTTTCTCTCTCTGTCTCTCTCCCTATCTCTCTGTCTCTCGTTCGCTCTCTCTCTCTTTGTTTTTTTTTTTTTGCCTCTCTCTCTCTGTCTCTCTGTGTCTCTGTTTCTCTTTCTGTCTCTCTCCCTGTCTCTCTGTTTCTCGTTCGCTCTCTCTCTCTCTCTCTCTCTCTCTCTCTCTCTCTCTCTCTCTCTCTCTCTCTCTCTCTGTCTCTCCCTCTCGACAAACACGGTCCTGTGAAAGCAGAAAAGATTGACGACTTTCCTTCAGGTAAGAATATTTTGTCGACCAGGATTATTCAACTTTAGAACTGTTTGCTCATGACGAAAGCATGAAGCAAGATTAGCATTATTTAGATGTAAATAAGCCTGGTGGAGTCCTAAACTTACTTAGTTACTACTACAATGGGACCCACTAGTCTAGTTATCTATAGAAGCTCAGTGCTTCTTCCTACTCTAAGTAAAGTAATTGCAGGCCCTAATTGGTTATGGTAGCGTGCCTGGCAGCCGTGCAATACTAAAGAGTTCACACTCTTGGGTCCTTGAGTATCAGTGGAGTACTAAGGCCACTGTTCCCTAAGTAATACGAATGATGTCGAGACAAAAATGGCTACACCCAAGAACGAAGGAACATAGCAAGAACAAATTAACGTTACCAACAACTATAATAAGTTTATTACATGAATACTCATTTAGCAATGTATGAAACCAATTCTCAAAGAATAATATACAAAATAAAAATAGGATCCAAAAGCAACAAAGAAAATATCGAATCAAAATGCCCAATAAAAATGCCTTAGTAAAAATGGTCAGAATAAAAATATCTAATAAAAATGCCCAATAAAAATGCCTCATAGGCCTACTAGATCTAGTCAAAATGCCCAATCGTCAGCCAACGCCCGAGTCACGGTGACAATCAAGTAGAATTACATGTACAACAAATGATAATCCAACACAAGTAGCTTTTACAATAGTTCAATAATATCCACTAGGAATGGTCACACTAACTTCTCACTGTAATTCCAAACAATACTACTATCCAACGTGGCCTCCAGATACTCCAAAAAGGTACTGACAGCGAGTCTTTCCGAGCTCTACAATTTATAGTACAAGCTCAGTCGGCAAAGTCCCCCGTCGAAGACTTCCCTGGTTTCCGAGTTCGTCCCTAGAACAAGGGCCAATGCCGACCGAGGAGAATTTACTCCTACACCGAACGGAACAACCCGTTTCCCCAACTAAAACACCACCCGACCGAGATCATAGAATCTACGGAAGCCATCGTTACATCTACGTACGATTCTAGCATCTCCCGATCAAAGCATCACATAGCTTAATACGACTAGTAGTTTCCCTAAATTCCCCAAGTTCCCCGAATCAAAGTACATCCAACCTGACCGAAAAAAAGCTTTTCTAGCCAACTGGACAGGGACAAAAGAATAGATCGGCTAGTCAATGTAATCATTACATGAAATAAAGTATCTTAGGAATTATTAAAGAAATGAGAATAAACAGCTAGAGGGGCGGAGACTAGTTTCCGCCATTAAACTAAGTCTACTAATATTAAGAAGCTAGAAGTGCACGTGGCTCCACCCACAAGCTGATAATTGACATACAGAAGATCTGTTCTAAAGGCCTACTGCTACTGCCACAAATAAATGAAAGTTCTATACAACCTCCCTACATAGAGGCAGGATGCATCGTTATGTACAACATCAGAAGTTCACTCCACAATTAATAAGATACTAGACCCTCTGCCCACTGGAGAATCTAATAGGGAAAAAGTTGTTGAAAAGAAACAGAATGAAAATAAAAATGTCTGAAAAGATTCTTACATTCAGTTTTACAATCCTTCCAAGACAGCTGCCAATTCTCTGAGCAAAATAGTAAAGCGCAGCATGAAAGAGTAACGATACAGAAAAGAGCTTTATAGATTTTGGACACGGCACAACATATTCTCTTTTCATGTTGCAATATGTAACATTCTGTGGCTTTTCTAGTTGTTGGCCAGTAACTTCCAAGATCTTGTTCCTTTTCACTCTGTCATCATTTCTCTCGTCTCTCAAGTCAGTTTAATACTTCAACATTTTGGATCCAAAACCCAGATTCTCTGACTCATGTAGTAATGTTTACACACACACGCACACAAAAAGATGCAGAAATGCAGACCTACATTCAAACCGCTTAATTTCATCATCTGATCAAGAATTGATTTAAAAATTCTCTCCCGACCTGATGGCTATCAGCAATTCCAAGTATGGCTAGGGCAGCTTGGGTTCAAAACTTGCCCAGCCATTGTAGCACGGCTCTAGCCACATAATAATATTATCTCCTCCGATAAGCTATGGTAATTTCCAGTCAACATAATAATAATTGCTCCATTCAAACAAGGGCGTGTATTATCCTGTCTCCGCGAGGTGTCCGCCCTCTCGCCTCTCTCACAGAGAGCAAGATATACATGTATTCTATAACGGAGGTTCTGGTCAATTAATTTGAGAAGCTGCAGCCATGTCAAGAAGCATGCATGTTTGTCGATGAAGCTATTATGTACTAGAAAATTCATATTGCTGTAGTTATATAAGAGAAATAAACCATCGGAGCATGCTGAAGCGCGGGCGCAAAACACGGCATGAAACGTGAGCGAAACATCCAGGTTTCCTGTCCCGCAGTATTCTGACTGTTCTAGTAAATATAGCGGTCGCCGGTAGGTATACCGCCCGCCAGAAACACCCAACTGGAGTCGGTCGCCGGTAGGTATACCGTCCGCCAAAAACACCGAACTGGAGTCGGTCGCCGGTAGGTATACCGCCCGCCAAAAACACCGAACTGGAGTCGGTCTCCGGTAGGTATACCGCCCGCCAGAAACACCGAACTGGAGTCACGAAGTTTGAGTGAAAATGGTGAAAGGAAACGCCTTGTAATGAATACTTTGACCTGTACAGACATTCCAATCATCGTTGCAATTTTTTTCCTCTTGAGATGACAAGTATCAGCAACTGAAATGAGTTTTACCTAAGGTAACTTAGAATGATTTATAGAACAATTATTCTATGGACTTCACCTTAGAATGTCAGGAGACTTTATGGACTAAGTTAGCTTGTAACGACATGGCTTCTTAAGACAGCAACACAGAGTGTTTCAACACAAACTCGAGACCTTTACGGTTAATCCGTGATCAAAAGTCGCTTACCAAAGAATACCCACAGCTGCAACTAGAACATGTTTACCTTGAGCGCTTGTGGCGTAATCTGATATTGAAAAAACTTAAAGATGTTAGACTAACGTATACTTTACTAAATCTGTCCTTAATCATGTTTCCGAATTTCGCAAAGTAAGCGAGCATGAGAAATTAAAGGGAAGGATTATGTGGGATTTTTACAGCATGATCGAAGTTAATTCTTGTTTGCGCCCAGATAGGCATCAAGAAATCTGAGAGCTTGGGATAAACAGTAAAGATTTTCTGTCTCTGATGGTCAGGTTCTACCGTGCGATCTTGTCTCTGATATATGGAAGCATCTCAAACCTTTTTCCGACTGCAGGCAAATTTGAAAGATTTATGTGACATAATTATGTTGCCAGATAACGTGATGTATGACACACTCTTACCCTGCAACAACAAAATGTGTGATGTAATTACACAGTTCATAATTTTTCCGAAAGACAACTTTCTGGTATTAGTTGATCTTCCCACCAGCATCTCTAAGGCAACATTTATTTGATAGATTTATAATGCATTTCCCTCCATTCAATTTTTGCGACCTTAAGAATAGGACATTGAACTAATGGCGCGGTTGTTTTCATAGAAAACTTTGTTTACCGTTCATCCGACATGATCGATGGACGGTTGAAACTGGCAAAGCTGAACGCGATCATCTTCTGGGACGGTCAGATGGAGCGAGTCACGGAGACAGGCTGCCTCTATTTGGCAGTGCTTATTAGTAACAACTACATTAGTATGGAAGAATAAAAGGTGTATTACCAAATACTGCAATATCTATCCTAAACAAGGCCTCAAGGGTGGTGACTTTGGAAAAAATCCAGGGCTTGGACCTGGACAACTAGCACGCTCTGTTTTTCCCCTTATGGGAACTAGGGAATCAGTCATGATGTCACATCTCTTGGATTTCGCTTCTTATTTTTTTTTTTTCAATTTTCTAAATAATCTACATGTATAAAGTTTGGTTAAAATCGAGGGCGATACAAGTTTGCTATCGGCTGGGCCCAGTGTTGCTATGACAGGTCGCCAAGTTTTGCCCTGACAATCGGGTGAGATCAGTGGCGATAACTCAGAAAGTAATGTTAACCTGTGGGTGATAGCGGCCAGTTCTTGCTGGTCTTCGAGAGGTGAGTAAAGTCTCATCTTGCTCTCTGCTCTGTGGCTCTGTGTGTATGTATGTCTGTGTGTAACTCTGTTTGTGTGTTATCCAATGTGAGAATTGTAGACCTCAATTAGTGTTTACCTTAAGCATTTATTCCTGGATTTGTACCTCTTTATTAATTATTTCAAGTTTTAGCTTCAGCCTCTCTACCATTAGAAATAAAGTTCACACCCTGCCTAAAATTTCTTAAGTATCTACGTAGATGGAAGACTTGAAAGTTTCTTGATTCAATATAACAGAAGTATTTTCAACTGCAGCAAACGCTCTAAATTTGTGTATCCACGGGTTTCTGCTCTTAAGAGTATTTGTGTAGGCGACAATCAATTCTCAACAACTTCTACGTTAATCGGAGAACGCTCAATCAATCAGCGAGTGAAAGACACCGAGCTTTATCTCTCCTCTTGATTCTCCGCTCATCACAGCAAGTGATGAATGACACGTCGATCTCTTCCTCAATCCGTCACGAAGAAGTTTAATCCGGTTTCCTAGCACTCCAGCGCCGGTCTCGACTCAAATTACACGCGTTTTCGGATTTTTCTGTTTTTTCTCCCTTCCCCTGAACCGATTGATAGCAATGACCTGTGATTGGGATTTCCAAAAACCGATAGCGATATAACATGAGCAATGACCTATGATCTCGGGGTTAAGTCTTTCTTCTTCGAAATTGATGGTTTTCTCATAGAAGAGAGAACATAAAAAGAAAGAGAGGGCAATAAAAGAGAAATAGATTTATAGAGAGAATAGCCAGGGAAAAAAAAGGGGGGGGAGAGAAGATTTAAGGAGAATAACGCTCTCTGAAGGCAGGAAAGGTTGAACAGAAAGAAGAAGAGAGACTCAGAGAAGTACAATGAAAGAGTTGTACTTATTCTTGATTTCTCGTAACATAATACACGTTCTTTTTAATCTATAGTTTGTTATCTGTTTCTGATCCTCCGTCATTCCTCTGTCTGTAAAACAGTAAGTTGTCCCCCCTGTTTTGTCTCTGTTGAACTGTAGTGAAAGTGTTTGTTTGTTTCCTAGACCTAAACCAGTCCCGTGCACGATTGGAGGAGATCGTCGCCAAGTTTATCACGTGACACTAACAAAGAACCCTCGTATTCTGCACTTTGTTATATTGTTTCGGCTCTCCGCCAGTATGTGAGGATATAAAACTTCTAGTCTATGGTTACAGGAACACATTGAACGTCTCGCCTTCAGTATTCTATCCAAAGATTTCCTAGTAGGTTTTACTTCACATGGCTTCAGATAGACTATATCTGCCTTTTGTTATGTAAGAATAGAGTTATCTGGGTCCAGACTGAGTTCTCTTCCTAACTGTGAGAGGAAGGGGAGGAACTCAGGCGACTCTGGCTAGCAAGGTCTCCCTATTGGTTATCAAGACAGTTTTTATTCTTATGTAGTCTCTATGTGATCAGCAAGTAAAACGTTTTGGTTCTAGCCGTACTGAACACAACTGTTGATCATTAGATAAACAAACCCCTAGCAAATCGTCTCTGGTGTAGCTCGAGTTTATATTCAGACCTGCATTAAGGCAACTAGGTGTGGGCCAGTACTATTTTATATAGTTTATATTCAGACCTGCATTAAGGCAACTAGGTGTAGGCCAGTACTATTTTATATAGTTTATATTCAGACCTGCATTAAGACAACTAGGTGTAGGCCAGTACTATTTTATATAGTTTATATTCAGACCTGTATTAAGGCAACTAGGTGTAGGCCAGTACTATTTTATATAGTTTATATTCAGACCTGCATTAAGGCAACTAGGTGTAGGCCAGTACTATTTTATATAGTTTATATTCAGACCTGCATTAAGGCAACTAGGTGTAGGCCAGTACTATTTTATATAGTTTATATTCAGACCTGCATTAAGGCAACTAGGTGTAGGCCAGTACTATTTTATATAGTTTATATTCAGACCTGCATTAAGGCAACTAGGTGTAGGCCAGTACTATTTTATATAGTTTATATTCAGACCTGCATTAAGGCAACTAGGTGTAGGCCAGTACTGTTTTATATAGTTTGTATTCAGACCTGCATTAAGGCAACTAGGTGTAGGCCAGTACTATTTTATATAGTTTATATTCAGACCTGCATTAAGGCAACTAGGTGTAGGCCAGTACTATTTTATATAGTTTATATTCAGACCTGCATTAAGGCAACTAGGTGTGGGCCAGCACTATTTTATATAGTTTATATTCAGACCTGCATTAAGGCAACTAGGTGTAGGCCAGTACTATTTTATATAGTTTATATTCAGACCTGCATTAAGGCAACTAGGTGTGGGCCAGCACTATTTTATATAGTTTATATTCAGACCTGCATTAAGGCAACTAGGTGTAGGCCAGCACTATTTTATATAGTTTATATTCAGACCTGTATTAAGGCAACTAGGTGTGGGCCAGCACTATTTTATATAGTTTATATTCAGACCTGCATTAAGGCAACTAGGTGTAGGCCAGCACTATTTTATATAGTTTATATTCAGACCTGCATTAAGGCAACTAGGTGTAGGCCAGTACTATTTTATATAGTTTATATTCAGACCTGCATTAAGGCAACTAGGTGTAGGCCAGTACTATTTTATATAGTTTATATTCAGACCTGCATTAAGGCAACTAGGTGTAGGCCAGTTTTATTTTATATAGTTTATATTCAGACCTGCATTAAGGCAACTAAGTGTAGGCCAGTACTATTTTATATTTCAAAGTGATCCCCTCTCTTGAATTGAAAAAAAATCAACAAAGCAGGTTAGTCCAATAACGAGCACCCCAGACAAATGGACCGGACCTTTCTGATCGAAATAATATGCCCGAGTGATAATTTTCCTGCTCTATAACTTGGACAAGGTCTGAAGCGTTTTTGCCAACTTAGCTGATGGCGCGTCCAATTGCTCACAGCGCCATTACCGGACTGCTGGGCGTCATGCGGAAATCTCGGGTTAAAACCAAACAACAAAACAAAACATTGATTTTCACTGAGGCCATTGTAGTTATCTTAAGTTGAGGAAGAAGCTGTGGTGTTTTACGGAACGCCCTTCCCCCCCCCCCCCCACCCATCTCTCTCTCTCTCTCTCTCTCTCTCTCTCTCTCTCTCTCCCTCTCTCTCTCTCTCTCCCTATCTGAAGCGTGGGAAACCGAAGGTGTGTTTGGCCCTAGACAAGCCGAGAAGAGGTGCTATGATGTTTGGCTGCCCGAGTGAGAGGGTAGCAGAAAACCTCTTCAGCACAGCCTCAACAATATCAGAGGAGAGGACAGCTACATATAGGATTCACCATTTAATTGGCCACGTTATCCTCGATTGAAATTTTACTAGTGAAGAGAGGCAGAAGAGGTAAAACAGCATACTAGAGAGAGGAAGAGAACGAAAGAAGAAACAACTAGAGGGGCTTAGGGCTAAATTACGGCAATAGTAAAAAGAGAGATAGATCAGGAGGAAATTGGCATACAGATACAAGAGAAAACAATGGGAGGGGAACAATAAAGCACAACAAATGAAACTAATAAGATAACATTCAGAGGAAAAAAAAAACAGATCAAGTCCGAAAAGTAACAGGGAAATAATCAGGGTTATATTGAAAGAAAGAGAGAAGGACAACACAAACGGAACTTCTTACAAGATGATGTCGGAAGAAAAACTCTAAAATAATGGGACCGACAATCCAGCACCATTTATTTACTCGCGGCGTAGTGCAAGACTTGACCTATCCATTATAATAAGAGATTAAAAAGAAAGAGAGGAGTAAACAGGTAATAAGCGAAGATGTTCTTAATGTTGGAGCCCGAAGCGGAGCCTGGATTCGTACCATATCATTATTGAACAGGCTAGCCTCTCTAATTCATTTACCGACGTTGTTATCACATTAGATCCAGAGCTCGCATATCTATCATAATAGTATGGTGATTCTGAGCTAAAGAAGGAGGGTGGAAAGCCAGGAGAAGGGCGTTTCATCCCTATAATCCTCTCGATGAAGTGATTCGCGGAGTTTGATCAACTTGATGGGCGAAGCTCGTCGTCCATCAGCCACACTCACTCAATGGTCTGGCGGATTTGTTTATCAATCATCGGACTGGGTGATTGGAAGAGAAACAAATATACATACAGAAACAGAGAGAGAGAGAGAGAGAGAGAGAGAGAGAGAGAGAGAGAGAGAGGGAAAGAGGGAGAGAGAGAGGGAGAGAGACAGAGAGGCCGAGACAGAGAGAGAGACAGCTAGAAAGAGAGAGACAGAGAGAGAGAGAGAGGGAGTGAGAGAGAGAGAGGGAGACAGAGAGAAAGAGAGAGAGGGAGAGTGAGAGAGAGACAGAGAGAGACAGAGAGAGAGAGAGAGAGAGAGAGAGAGAGGAGAAACTTTGGCTTGGAACGGCTTACTATATAGGCTGTCTGGTTTCTATACCAAAACTCTTCGTGATGTCCTTGCTGGATCGTTCACCTCGACTTCTGCATGCTAAGTGGCCGGTTACCTGTGCTTGAGTCAGTTTACCCAGCGCCTGCTCAGCTGTGGGCGCCATAGATCCGGTGACGGGTTATCAAGGACGGGGATGAGCTGGCAAATCTACGACAACGTTATGAGGGTATTTTTAGATCAGGACTGATATTGAAACTCTAACTTAGTAAAACATAACAAATCTTTAAAAGAAGGAATTTGAATATTTGCACGAAGCAACGAATCCATGATTCATAATGTTCAAAATTAATTGAAAATCTTACAAAGACTAACCAATTGTTCAGTGGATGCCGCTCGTTTATCTAAAGGAAGCCCCACAATTTTTTTAATTAAAAAACCTAAAGCAAGTATTAAACGGTAGAAATAAGTTAAGTCCGTACAAACTTATCTAAAAAAAAAAAAAAAATATTGCGTTCAATTATTTTATCTATTCCTTTAAATGTTTTTTTTTTTTTTTTTAATCTATTTCAGGCAGTTCTTATGTGATGAGTGAGGCCGTGGAATCCTCGCGCCCAGTTCTGCCCATCTCGCTGGGAGTGGTGTCAACCAGCTCACCTGGCTCCACTCGACCTACGACCAAGGGGAGGTAATATATATATTATATTATAATCTTTTCACTTCACGTGGGGTTTGGTGAGGGATTACGTCGTGACACCTGTCCACAGCGAATGGCAGTTGGAATCCTCAGCGAAAGCCAGACACAAGACGCGAGTGTCTCTCAGTGCTAATCCCTGACTGTGGCTGCCCTGTGACGTACACTTCAGACAATAATACTCGAGATCACTCCTTATTCTGTGCCAAAATAAAACAAACTCAAAAAAAGACAAAACAACAACAACAAGAACAACAACAAACAAACTGCGGCTGACAATGAAGTTTGAGAAAGACAGATGTTGTCAAAAAGGACACACAACTCTAAGCAATAAAGAATGTTTATTATGGTCCCTTCCCAACAGCATCAAGTTATTATTATAAGAATTGGAATGTAATGTTGAGGTGTCTTAAGAGGAAATGTTCAGCTGCTGAAAGTTCGTTAAATGAGGTGCATGACTCGAGATTGAAAAGGCACGTCAACGATTGTCAGAATACTAACTCAGCAGTGACACATGTGCGCAAGTCTGCGAAACGTCAACGACTTTCAGAATACTGACTCAGCAGTGACACATTGTGCGCATGTCTCGGAAACGTCAACGATTGTCAGAATACTAACTCAGCAGAGACACATTGTGCGCATGTCTGCGAAACGTCAACGACTTTCAGAATACTAACTCAGCAGCGACACATTGTGCGCATGTCTGTGTAACGTCAACGACTTTCAGAATACTAACTCAGCAGCGACACATTGTGCGCATGTCTGTGTAACGTCAACGACTTTCAGAATACTAACTCAGCAGCGACACATTGTGCGCATGTCTCGGAAACGTCAACGATTGTCAGAATACCAACTCAGCAGTGACACATTGTGCGCATGTCTGCGAAACGTCAACGACTTTCAGAATACTGACTCAGCAGTGACACATTGTGCGCATTTCTCGGAAACGTCAACGATTGTCATAATACTAACTCAGCAGCGACACATTGTGCGCATGTCTGCGAAACGTCAACGACTTTCAGAATGCTGACTCAGCAGTGACACATTGTGCGCATTTCTCGGAAACGTCAACGATTGTCAGAATACTAACTCAGCAGTGACACATTGTGCGCATGTGTGGGAAACGTCAACGATTGTCAGAATACTAACTCAGCAGTGACACATTGTGCGCATGTCTAGGAGAGATGAACGAGTGTCAGAATATTGCGTCAGCACTGACACACTGACCGCACTAACTGGTGCATTAGTTTACACACAGCAAGAAGGTCGACTGAAGGGTATTGCTCTACACACTGTCTTCAAAGTCTCTCACTTTTTAGTTTTATTAGTTAGTGGAAATATCTCTGATAGTTTATCGTTCACATTGAGGTTGTTTTCTGATCCACAGTTTGATCACTCTATGGTTATTTTCTGATCCACAGTTTGATCACATTGAGTTTGTTTTGTGATCCACAGTTTGATCACTCTATGGTTGTTTTCTGATCCACAGTTTGATCACTCTGTGGTTGTTTTCAGATCCACAGTTTGATCACACTGTGGTTGTTTTCTGATCCACAGTTTGATCACATTGTGGTTGTTTTCTGATCCACAGTTTGATCACATTGTGGTTGTTTTCTGATCCACAGTTTGATCACACTGTGGTTGTTTTCTGATCCACAGTTTGATCACATTGTGGTTGTTTTCTGATCCACAGTTTGATCACTCTGTGGTTGTTTTCTGATCCACAGTTTGATCACTCTGTGGTTGTTTTCTTATCCACAGTTTGATCGCACTGTGTTTGTTTTCTGATCCACAGTTTGATCACATTGTGGTTGTTTCCTGATCCACAGTTTGATCACTCTATGGTTGTTTTCTGATCCACAGTTTGATCACCCTGTGGTTGTTTTCTGATCCACAGTTTGATCACTCTATGGTTGTTTTCTGATCCACAGTTTGATCACTATATGTTTGTTTTCTGATCCACAGTTTGATCACTCTGTGGTTGTTTTCTGATCCACAGTTTGATCACACTATGGTTGTTTTCTGATCCACAGTTTGATCGCTCTGTGATTGCTTTATGATCGAAAGTTTGATCACACTGTGATTGTTTTCTGATCGAAAGTTTGATCACACTATGGTTGTTTTCTGATCGAAAGTTGATCACACTGTGGTTGTTTTGTGATCGAAAGTTTGATCACACTCTGGTTGTTTTCTGATCCACAGTTTGATCACTCTGTGGTTGTTTTCTGATCGACAGTTTGATCACACTGTGGTTGTTTTCTGATCGACAGTTTGATCACACTCTGGTTGTTTCCTGATCGACAGTTTGATCATACTGTGGTTGTTTCCTGATCGACAGTTTGATCACACTGTGGTTGTTTCCTGATCGACAGTTTGATCACACTGTGTTTGTTTTCTGATCGACAGTTTTATCACACTGTGGTTGTTTTCTGACTAGTACATAATTATATATTTAATACACAGTATGTTTAGATAAATACAGCTATAGTCAAACACAACAAGTCCAGACTAGTACATAATTATGTATTAATATGCAACATGTTAAGACCAATAAAGCTGCAGTCAAGCATATCTATTACAGACTAGTATAGAAGTATATATCAATTCAAAACAAGTTTAGACCAATATATGTGAAACACAATAGAATAAATGTAATTAAGATAACAACATCTTTGGACAAATATAGATTGAATATAATACAAGCTTAGATCAACATAAATGTCGTCAGACACAATAAATCTAGATCAGTATAGATGCAGTCAAACACAGTCAAGGCTAGACAAATACAGATAGCCAAAACAATGCCAGATTATTATAGACGTAGTGAAGGAAAAACCAATAGACCCGTATAGATACAGTCAAACACAGTCTAGGTCAGTATAGATGTAATCCACACTAGGCTAGATTATTGAAAATGCCGCAAAGTAAAAACTAAAGCTAGATTAGCGTCGAGTAGGCTTGCATTACTCGGATACCCTGCGAATGAGCCACTCTTAGACA
>JAWDGP010003079.1:255000-277500 GCA_033675545.1 Elysia crispata | reverse complement strand
CTACTACTACTACTACTACTACTACTACTACTACTACTACTACTACTACTACTACTACTACTACTACTACTACTACTACTACTACTACTACTACTACTACTACTACTACAGCGGCATATTATACTTCAACCATTACTCTTTTACAAATTCTACAACTAATCTTGCGAAGAACTTTGTGTCTTTTTTTCTAGACTTATTCAACTTTTTGTTTTAAATTATTTTTTTTTTTTTACGGCGGAGGGGTACACTTGCACGAGAGCTTCCGAAAAATCTTTGAAAATACTCGAGGGAGTCAAAGAAGCGGGTAACTCGAGGAAGAAGAGACGAAAAAAAGCCTGGAAAGTCATAGAAAAAGTAGAGATGAGAAAAGAAAGGGACATCGTAAGAGAAGAGTACTTTTGTTGGCAGATGTATGTGGAACAACAGCCACACACACTAAGAGACAGGTAACCTTACTGTGAAGAGAAAAATAGTGATAAGTGCTGAGCAGGAAGAAAGCATAGAAAGAATGAGAGGGAAAGATGAAGACAGAGACAAATATTACAAAAACAGTGTAGGACACAAAGAATGAGAGAGAGAGAGAGAGAGAGAGAGAGAGAGAGAGAGAGAGAGAGAGAGAGAGAGAGAGAGAGAGAGAGAGAGAGAGAGAGAGAGAGACAGACAGACAGACAGACACACACACACACACACACACACACACACACAGACAGACACACACACACACACAGAAGAAGAAAATACAGAAACAGAGAAAAGTAGTCGCTGACCCGTCGTGACTTGGCGACGACGTTTTGGTTCACAGACGACGCTTCGTGTTTTCCTTATGAAGTGGGCTTGTGGGAAGTGCCTTGTCATGAGATTACAAGATGCTAACACTCGCAACATACTACATGTAATATAAAGACATATTTATGGTTTTAATTATCTAGTAACTAATTCTTTATTACTTTATTTTTATTCTCTCTTTTCCTAAATTTTAATTTGGAATATGAAGATATTAACATTTAAGGCTTTCAAAACAAAATTCTATAAATCACAGAGCTATTACTATCCTCAGAAAACAAAGTGAAAGAGGCAAAAAGCAAGGGGAAGACTTCTGATTTTCTCGAATAGTAACATTTGAATATGAATGAGTGCGTTGATAAGTTTCGATAAACGAAAAGAAAATCGGACCTGGCAGATCAAATGCTGAATGGAGGAAATTAGGATGCTTGGGGTTCAAACCCCAGGTCCTGCCATAATTATGTAGCCTTAAATGTGCGAGACAGCCGTTTCACCCACAGCCTCCCATGAAGTGCCGGATGCAGGTAAACGCTGCCGTGCAGTTTTCAACGCTATCGCTGTTTACTGATCATATTTTCTGAGCTTAGAAAGGAGAATGCCGGTAAGTAATGAGGTGTCGGAGAGTAGGAATCAAGCCAGTAGAACTCTGTAACGAGTTTTATCGTTCATCATACAAGGCTGCAGTGACTGCAGATCAAATCACGTGACTTCCAGTCTGACACACTACAGATTACGTTCGACTAAACGCTTATGTCAGACTGGAGCTAAAAGCTCACTAATGAGCCGCGCGCTGTTACGGGCCAGCAGTTTGTAGCAGCAAATCTGGCTAGACTTGATTATCAGAGTAGGAGGGGGGGGGGAACCTTCTCTTGACCAGGCTGATGACCATAGCTATGAGTGGTCAACTCGGACACTTGCATAGGATGAACTGATGTGCGCCGACTTGGCCAAAAAACCCCAGTCTATGGCCATCCGTCGAAAGATAATCGGCATCAAACGAGATATAGATAGATGCTGTAAGATAAATGGTGTCTTCCATTGTACCAAAATCTAAATATACATGATCTAGATCTGAACTAGCTTAAAGTAACGTACATGTTTTTATTTTGTGTAGATATCGACAGATATAAGACTATGACAGAAAACTGTAGACAGTAACCTGATAATACTTCTTAACACTTTCGCCAACCATTCGTGCGAAGTTAAATGAACAAAGTAAAAACTTAGTGAACTTTGACCTCCAACGATACAAGCTGACAAGTGCTGATATGTCCAGGGCGGTCTAGTCGGGCGCCTAAGCTAACTCGATAGTTCACAAACAAACAATGGGATGGACGGTAACACAATAAAATGATCCACAGAGTAGCGGAGGTATTTAATGAACATGAACTTTCGGTAAGTGATAACTGTTGACAGACTCGTAATAAATACTGAAAGGTTCAAATATCTCGGTACTTACTATCATCTGGCGGAGTCTTTGGGAGTTTCAAACATCTGATGAATTCCTCCACGTTCAGACCCCATGACGGAGGCTCAAACACGAAACCAGTGCTCGTCTCGTTAGAGCTGGGGGTGGCGCTTGCGGTGTTTGCTGTCATTGTGGTGAGCTGTGGAATAGGATGGAAGATACACTTAGATACACACGTGACCAACAGATCCTTATCTTATATTGGCGAGCTGTGGAATAGGATGGAAGATACACTTAGATGCACACGTGACCAACGGATCATTATCTTCTATTGATGAGCTGTGGAGCAGGATGGAAGATACACTTAGATACACACGTGACCAACAGATCCTTATCTTATATTGGCGAGCTGTGGAATAGGATGGAAGATACACTTAGATGCACACGTGACCAACGGATCATTATCTTCTATTGATGAGCTGTGGAGCAGGATGGAAGATACACTTAGATACACACGTGACCAACAGATCCTTATCTTATATTGGTGAGCTGTGGAATAGGATGGAAGATACACTTAGATGCACACGTGACCAACGGATCATTATCTTCTATTGATGAGCTGTGGAGCAGGATGGAAGATACACTTATGTACACGTGTGACCAATAGATCCTTATCTTATATTGGTCAGCTGTGGAATAGGATGGATACACACGTGACCAACAGATTCTTATCCTTTATTGGGGAGCTGTAGAGCAGGATGAAACATGCACATAGATACACACGTGACCAACAGATCCTTATCTTATATTGGCGAGCTGTGGAATAGGATGGAAGATACATTTAGATATACATGCGACCAACAGATCCTTATAGTGGTAAGCTCAGGATGGAAGATACACTTAGATACACACGTGACAAAAAAATCCTTATAGTGGTGAGCTGTGGAACAGGATGACAGAGACACCTAAGGGAGTGAACCGTGTGTTATCCAGTGTCGGAAAGATTTTTCTCAGAAAGGAAGCAGCAAAGGATAAGGTACCGCCTTTCTGTCAATAGAGCAGGAAAGGTTTGTGTAAAGTCCATGTTTGATCTTGTTTACTATTTCAACACATATCTACCGGTATGTCGTCAGGTCTCACATTAATTTTATATCAGCTACGTTTTTATAAGAATCTTATCAAGAGACAAAGCAAGATTTCACATTTTTTTCATATCTTTGCAAATCCCCGGATATTTGACAGAAGGCCTACCTGTACTTACAAAACGCCAAGTTCTAGAATTTTCGCGGCTGTTTTGCAGTCTCTCTGTTAAAATCAAACGCTTTCTTATACTTTTATCATAAGTTTTGATAGAACTTCAATCCCCTTACGCTGCTCTCTGTGCCGATCTACGAAGATAAATTTAACTTGTCAGAGTTCGCTGAGAGTGCGCCACTCCAGAGTATACAGTGTTCGCTGAGAGTGCGCCGCTCCAGAGTTTACAGTGTTCGCTGAGAGTGCGCCGCTCCAGAGTTTACAGTGTTCGCTGAGAGTGCGCCACTCCAGAGTATACAGTGTTCGCTGAGAGTGCGCCACTCCAGAGTTTACAGTGTTCGCTGAGAGTGCGCCACTCCAGAGTTTACAGTGTTCGCTGAGAGTGCGCCACTCCAGAGTATACAGTGTTCGCTGAGAGTGCGCCGCTCCAGAGTTTACAGTGTTCGCTGAGAGTGCGCCACTCCAGAGTATACAGTGTTCGCTGAGAGAGCGCCACTCCAGAGTTTACAGTGTTCACTGAGAGTGCGCCACTCCAGAGTTTACAGTGTTCGCTGAGAGTGCGCCACTCCAGAGTATACAGTGTTCGCTGAGAGTGCGCCACTCCAGAGTTTACAGTGTTCGCTGAGAGTGCGCCACTCCAGAGTATACAGTGTTCGCTGAGAGTGCGCCACTCCAGAGTATACAGTGTTCGCTGAGAGAGCGCCACTCCAGAGTTTACAGTGTTCGCTGAGAGTGCGCCACTCCAGAGTTTACAGTGTTCGCTGAGAGTGCGCCACTCCAGAGTTTACAGTGTTCGCTGAGAGAGCGCCACTCCAGAGTTTACAGTGTTCGCTGAGAGAGCGCCACTCCAGAGTTTACAGTGTTCGCTGAGAGAGCGCCACTCCAGAGTTTACAGTGTTCGCTGAGAGTGCGCCACTCCAGAGTTTACGGTGTTCGCTGAGAGAGCGCCACTCAAGAGATTACAATGTTCACTGAAAGAGCGCCACTCAAGAATTTAGAATGTTCACTGAAAGTGCGCCACTCAAGAATTTACAGTAATAACTGAGAGTGCGTCACTTAAGAGTTTACGGTGTTCACTGAGAGTGCGCCACTCAAGAGTTTACGGTGTTCACAGAGAGTGCGCCACTTAAGAGTTTACGGTGTTCACTGAGAGTGCGCCAATCAAGAGTTTACGGTGTTCACTGAGAGTGCGCCAATCAAGAGTTTACGGTGTTCACTGAGAGTGTGCCAATCAAGAGTTTACGGTGTTCACTGAGAGTGCGCCACTCAAGAGTTTACAGTGTTCACTGAGAGTGCATCACTCAAGAATTTACAGTAATCACTGAGTGTGCGTCACTCAAGAGTTTACAATGTTCACTGAGAGTGCATCACTCAAGAATTTACAGTAATCACTGAGAGTGCGTCACTCAAGAGTTTACAATGTTCACTGAGAATGCGCCACTCAAGAATTTACAGTAATCACTGAGAGTGCGTCACTCAAGAATTTACAGTAATCACTGAGAGTGCGTCACTCAAGAGTTTACAATGTTCACTGAGAGTGCGCCACTCAAGAATTTACAGTAATCACTGAGAGTGCATCACTCAAGAATTTACAGTTATCACTGAGAGTGCGTCACTCAAGAGTTTACAATGTTCACTGAGAGTGCGCCACTCAAGAATTTACAGTAATCACTGAGAGTGCATCACTCAAGAATTTACAGTTATCACTGAGAGTGCGTCACTCAAGAGTTTACAATGTTCACTGAGAGTGCGCCACTCAAGAATTTACAGTAATCACTGAGAGTGCATCACTCAAGAATTTACAGTTATCACTGAGAGTGCGTCACTCAAGAGTTTACAATGTTCACTGAGAATGCGCCACTCAAGAATTTACAGTAATCACTGAGAGTGCGTCACTCAAGAGTTTACGGTGTTCACTGAGAGTGCGCCATTCAAGAGTTTACAGTGTTCACTGAGCGAGTTTACGGTGTTCAAGTTAATCAACGTAGAGTGAGATGGTACGATATCAATGGACAGATTCGCATGCGCCTCGCTCCTACTTCACTTTTGCTAGAAAATTTCAGGTTGTTGTGCGCAGAAGTCTTCACAGACAAAACTTGTTTAGTTTTCTTGGTTCTTTTAACTAAAGAGAAAAAATTTGTTTTGCCCAAAGACAAAATTCATATTAAACAAGCAAATTTTCATGGACCAAACAAACTCGTTTTGTTATTTTTGTTTTTATCGGTCTATTTTGTTTCCTTAGTTTATAAAAGTAAAGAGAGAGAGAGAGAGTCAGAGAGATAGAGAGAGAAAGAGAGAGAGAAAGAGAGAGAGAGAGAGAGAGAGAGAGACAGAGAGAGAGCGATAGAAAGAGAATTAATAAGAGGTTCCTTTAGGCTTTTTTTTCCAAAGTTAATTAAATTAATCACAAACTGAGCAATGTTTGTATTAACGGACATTGCTTTCATCTTTTCACGAGTCACCGCTATCGACATTATGGCTGCGGTCTGCTCGACTTTCCTGGTTAGCAACAAGCAGGACAGGTGAGTATGGACCGCAACGTCTTTACAGGCAACCAGAACAAAGTGAATGAAAACAGCCTGAAGCTAATTACCTCTAAAGTTCTATACAGGACCTCATTAGATAACCCGGTAATCAGACAGCTAAAAAAACCTCGGGAACACAAAAATTTCTTCTAATCCGACAATATGATTTCAGTATTTTCTTTGCTTTGCGTTAATTACAAAGTGGTAACGATTATGACTTGTTACGATGATGATGTTGTTGCAGCGATGATAATGGTCGTGTGTTGTGAATTTGTTTCTTATTTCATATGGTCCTAGCACAACCAGCAATCAGTTTTTACGTAAATCAAATTAAAGACACGATGCAGCTCTCAGCTTTGATCACAACTGTAAACCTTCGTCGAGCGAAGCAGAAGAGACACGATGCAGCTCTCAGCTTTGATCACAACTGTCGGACTCGAACCCACGAAGATCTTTCTTGTTTACATCAGGGCGGGCGCGTTCCATCAATGGCCGAGATAATCAGATATCATAATTACCTGTACAGGGATTACACAACTCAACTGGCTCAAGATAGCTTTCTTTCTCATCAATCAAAGGCAATACCAGGGGGAAACAGTTCCTGGTGATGTTAGATTTTAGCTTTTGTTTATTTTATCACAGCGGTAGATGTGGATCAGCTTAAACATTAAAATATAATGACGAGTAATGGATCCACAAGACAGGCCTAATGGGTCGACCAGAACAGCACAGGACTCGAAGAATCTAGAGAGAATGTAATCGTGATGCCAAAAAACATATCGTTATATAAAAAATCGTATTTAATTGACAGTTTCTTTTACTGGGAATGAATCCTCAGTATCAATACAAAATTGCTCTATGGGAGTTTGTACTCGTAAACGTCTTTATAGTGTGAGCATAAATAGACGCTGTTAAATCCGTGTCTTCATCCTCCGTAAAGATCAGTAGAAATCACAAGCAAGGAGATAGTTCACCAGAAATTACCAAAGCAGATTTTTCATATTTCTCTCGAACCTAAAAGAAACCTGAATCATTGCAGAAAACCTGTGTGTTCTTGCTGAGGTTGTCCCAGGTTTGAATAGTGTGTTTTCACTCGGAGACCTCCAGGTACCGGTGAGCAGTCATGAGCAATGAGAGACCTTCTCCTCACTTTGAGCTACAGGTCGAGAGCCTGTCACAACATAAGCTGAATTATTGATAGCGTCACACGCCATGCTCTGCTCCATAGGTTTGGGCTTCGCCAATATTCTCTGAAAGTTATTAAAAGAAAGGGCATTTATCTCGAGAAAAGTACATGCTACAGTAAGCTTTTGTCTTCTGTTCAGGTCCTTTATTAAGTTTTTCTTATTTTCATGTATAGTGATATTATGACTTGAAATTTTTCTTGCTATGTTTTTCACCCTCTCTCTCCAGTCCTTTCATTTCCTTTGTTCACTTTTTTCCTATCAGTTTTTTTTTCTTCTTCTTCAACAACAGACACTACTACTACTACTACTACTACTACTACTACTACTACTACTACTACTACTACTACTACTACTACTACTACTACTACCACTGCTTCATGTACTACTACTACTACTGCTACTACTACTACTACTACTACTACTACTACTACTACCACTGCTTCATGTACTACTACTACTACTACTACTACTACTACTACTACTACTACTACTACTACTACTACTACTACTACTACTACTACTACTACTACCACTTCAAATGCTACAACTACTACTACTACTACTACTACTACTACTACTACTACTACTACTACTACTACTACTACTACTACTACTACTTCACTCCCAAATGCTACAACTACTACTACTACTACTACTACTACTACTACTACTACCACTACCACTACTACTACTACTACTACTACTACCACCACCACTACCACCACTCACCACTACTACCACTACTACTACTACTACTACTACTACTACTACTACTACTACTACTACTACCACTACTACTACTACTACTACTACTACCACTAAATGCTACAACTACTACTACTACTACTACTACTACTACTACTACTACTACTACTACCACTACTACTACTACTCACTACTACAACTACTACTACTACTACTACTACTACCACTACTACTACTACTACCACTACCACTACTACTACTACTACTACTACCACTCAAATGCTACAACCACTACTACTACTACTACTACTACTACTACTACTACTACTACTATTACTACTACTACTACTACTACTACTACTACTACTACTACTACTACTACTACTACTACTACTACTACTACTACTACTACTACTACTTCAAATGCTACAACTACTACTACTATTACTACTACTACTACTACTACTACTACTACTACTACTACTACTACTACTACTACTACTACTACTATTACTACTATTGCTACTACTACATCTATTACAAGATCTAGAATCTATGTCTAAGCCACTTTTTTTAGATCTCTACTTTGATGTTACCTTAAAGCATATTTGTAAACCATATAGTTTTAGAACTGCCGCCTCCAGCCTATTTTCAGTTTTATCCCTATCCTCTCAGCTCACTTGAGCTTAAAGACTGCAGTTCGTACATTCATCTTTTTTTTCTTTTAAGGAAACAGTAATCACAATTTTACCTTTACCCTTTCCAATACTTTGGATAATTCACAATTTGATGCCAAATTTGAAGTGTCTAGATAGTTTAGAATAGCGCGGTTGATTGTTCCTTATTTTTCTCCTAGCTTTATGAGTAAAAGATTCATATCGTTAATATTATTATTACAACTACAGTATTATTAATATTATTTAGCTTTTTTGATTTATTCTAGTAGGCGTTGTTATTCCTCTATTTTATCATGACTAGAAAGCATGTTGGAAAATATTTTGATTGAATGACAGTCAATGAGTAAACTAAGTTTTTCAGCCAGTGTGTGTCACCCCCATGCAGTGTGATAAAAGTTTTGTGTCCCCAATGGCAATGTAAAGTGATCACCCTTCGGCAGCCAAATGGTCGATCAGAGAAGGTTATAATTCAATTGCAATGTACCTTGTTTAGTTTCGTTTTTCTTTCTTTCAAAAGATGCCAGCTTGTAAAACTTTGTTTTTAAACAGACTGATTTGCATCGCTAGTATGTGCAATATGTTTTATCAAAAATTGCACAATATCGTAGATTTATAGCTCCCCGAAGATCATATAGCACGAATAAACAAAGTGACCCTGAGGATGGGAACCAAGGCTATCGTGTTCCTAACAAGGTCTGGATCCAACTGATAAGGTGACTGGGAGTGACGTGACCCTGGGGACGGGAACCAAGACTATCGGGTTCCTCACAAGGTCTGGATCCAACTGATCAGGTGACTGGGAGTGATGTGGCCCTGGGGACGGAAACCAAGACTATCGTGTTCCTCACAAGGTCTGGATCCAACTGATCAGGTGACTGGGAGTCACGTGACCCTGGGGACGGGAACCAAGACTATCGGGTTTCTCATAAGGTCTGGATCCAACTGATCAGGTGACTGGGAGTCACGTGACCCTGGGGACGGGAACCAAGACTATCGGGTTTCTCACAAGGTCTGGATCCAACTGATCAGGTGACTGGGAGTGATGTGACCCTGGGGATGGGAACCAAGACTATCGTGTTCCTCACAAGGTCTGGATCCAACTGATCAGGTGACTGGGAGTGACGTGATCGTGGGGATGGGAACCAAGACTATCGGGTTTCTCACAAGGTCTGGATCCAACTGATCAGGTGACTGGGAGTGACGTGATCGTGGGGATGGGAACCAAGACTATCGTGTTTCTCACAAGGTCTGGATCCAACTGATCAGGTGACTGGGAGTGACGTGATCGTGGGGATGGGAACCAAGACTATCGGGTTTCTCACAAGGTCTGGATCCAACTGATCAGGTGACTGGGAGTGACGTGACCCTGGGGATGGGAACCAAGACTATCGGGTTCCTCACAAGGTCTGGATCCAACTGATCAGGTGACTGGGAGTGACGTGACCCTGGGGATGGGAACCAAGACTATCGGGTTCCTCACAAGGTCTGGATCCAACTGATCAGGTGACTGGGAGTGACGTGATCGTGGGGATGGGAACCAAGACTATCGGGTTCCTCACAAGGTCTGGATCCAACTGATCAGGTGACTGGGAGTGACGTGATCGTGGGGATGGGAACCAAGACTATCGAGTGCCTCACAAGGTCTGGATCCAACTGATCAGGTGACTGGGAGTGACGTGAACCTGGGGACGGGCTCCAAGACTATCGGGTTCCTCACAAGGTCTGGATCCAACTGATCAGGTGACTGGGAGTGACGTGACCGTGGGGATGGGAACCAAGACTATCGGGTTCCTTACAAGGTCTGGAACCAACTGATCAGAGTGCGAGGCGGCAGATCCACACACAGACGGCTGTATCCTCTCACATAGAATGCGGTATCACAGTTATCGTACCTAGCTGGAAGTCATGAGCTCTGCATTAGGTCGTTGTTTGCGTATCAAGCGATAGCGTCTAAAAGAAAGCACAGTCGTTTAAGTAAAAAAAAAAGAAAACGAATTTATGAGTACATGAGAAAATATTTACAAATAACTTATCTAGTTCTGCTTTGATCTTCAAAATGTTTGGATTGTTAAGCGAAACTCACGTCTTTCAACGAAGGGACATAACTCTTTGTGAAATCGCATTTCCTAATGGGATCGTTCTCCTCCGCTATAAACAGGGGCAGCCGCCGCCTCACTGGCCGTCGATCCAGGAGATAGAGAGAGAGAGAGAGAGAGAGAGAGAGAGAGAGAGAGAGAGAGAGAGAGAGAAAGAGAGAGAAAGAGAGAGAGAGAGAGAGGGAGATGGAAAGAAAAGAGGAAATGTATAGAGAAACATATTTGAAGGAACACGGGAGGAAAGAGAGAAACAGCGGAAGAGGAAAAGAGTGCGGGGAGGGGAAAGGGGGCAGGAGGAGGGGGAGGTCGATTGAATGGAACAAGAATCTTCTGGTCTCCAAGCCTCTCAGTTCATTCAGATTTGGCTAAATGGCCACTTAACGTCTCAAAGACAAAAAACTCCCATGATCGTTTCTCGCGGTTATTCCTATCTGAACATGTTGGAATCCTTGCAAATCTGCCGAGCCTGGGCAGTTTTTAAACTTTTCTACAACAGTAATGTGTTAAGTGCGACTTGATTTTATTTCATCTGCCTGATTTTCGGCATTAAGTGCTTGCGTGAATGCGTTTTTTTTTTCTCTTTTTTTTCCCCGGGAATTCATTTCCCTGTCCTTCTGTCTAAACCAATCTCACTATAGCATGCTGTTGCTGCTGTTGTCGTTGTTGCTGTTGTTGTTGCTGCTGCTTCTGCTGCTGTTGTTGTTGTTGTTGCTGTTGCTGTTGTTGTTGCTGCTGCTGCTTCTGCTGTTTTTGTTGTTGTTGTTGTTGTTGCTGTTGCTGTTGCTGTTGTTGCTGTTGCTGTTGCTGCTGCTGTTGCTGTTGGTTTTTTTGTTGTTCTTATCATCTGTTCATCATACTACCATTGTCCTCACGGTGATCTCACCATCAATATTATACACTTTTCCTTATGCATCTTCCCTATCCAACTGCTACTCCATTCCAAGCTCCCTTTGAGTTTTCACGCTCTGCTTTTTCTAAAAACATTCGCCTTTTCTTTTTTCCCATTTGTCATCTTATCGGCAATCATTGTACTGCACTCAAACTTAAACAATGTGAATCTGGGAAAGCTGATGTTTCAAAGTTCAGATGCGAAGCTTTCAATCCTAGAACCCCGCCGTGTCTTTAAGCTGTTTCAGACCGTATCAGCAGACCAGACCAAACACATAATAGCTCGCGCAGCGTCCGTTTTTTCCATGATTTTTTTTGTCTGTCTCCCATCACCGACAGTCTGCGAATCTCTTTCTTAAACAATCGATACTCAAGATTTGAACTTGCTCTAATGACCTGTGAGGGTTCACTGCAACTGTGCATCCTCCTCGGCTGGACGGTACAATGTGTCTCAGAGTGCTGGTGTCGGGCCACGCCCGGGGACATTAGATTTTCTCCGCTTTGTTCGCCAGTGAGTTGCTTTAGCCAGTGAGTTGCTTTAGCCAGTAAGTTGCTTTAGCCAGTGAGTTGCTTTAGCCAGTGAGTTGCTTTAGCCAGTGAGTTACTACCACGGAACATCTCAGACGAGAATGATTTCATTAAGGATACTCGGCCAATTTTATAACATCCCAATCTATTGATGGATCCTTTTCAACATCCATTACCATAAAACCAAAATATGCGAAGAGCACTTACACGACAGCGAAGCTCTTGGCACTTTTTGAGAGAATTTATCGCGTTAGAATGGTCGTTTAGAAGATTTATTGAATACAGATAGATGAGTAAAGTTCATAATTAGCTAATTTCTAGTGTATGGCTGTGTTCAATATTGGTCAAGAAGCAGTTCTGCTTTCTTCTGTGGCATGGATTGGCGCCCCATGGTATTTCACCAGCTTTTAAACCTACAGGTAACATTTTTTGTTCTCCGCCATCTGTGGGTTGCGTGTAACCTTTGAGGTGTAACATATGCGATGGGTCATGTATTGATCAAACAGAAGACAATTTGAAATTCTTCCTCAGCTATCTGCTCCAAACCATTCAATGAACAATAAGGACGTTTAATGAATTTCTATCTGTCACTACCAGTCTCCAATGTGGTCGACAAAAAACAACAAAAATTATGAATTTAGACTTTAAATTGCTCTTGACAATTCTTTTTCTAGGAAGGCTGATATAGTTGTTTACTTGTGGCAGTGTCAGTAGGCCTTTAGATTCTTGAGCAGATCTAAAGTATGTCAGCTTGGCGATGGAGGCAAGTGCACTCTTATCTTATCTTATTAGTAGACTTACCTAACAGTTTATTTTCTTCTATTCTATAATAGTTCTGAGGATACTTTATTTTGTAAAGATTACACTGACAAAGCCGATTTATTCTTTTGTTCCTGTCTAGCTGGCCAGAGAAGCGGGGGTTTCAGGGAAACTACTCGATAGATTGTGATGCTTTGATCGGGACGTGCTGGATGTAGTGATGGGTTTAACGACGGGCTTCGTAGATTCTACGAGGGCAGGCTGATAATTAAGTTCCGTTTGCTAATAACTAGGTCAATTTTCGTCACATCGACCTAAAATTTCATACATATCCTCTCGAACCATTTTTCTAGACTTAACTATAACAACAAGTTTGTGTGACGTCATTCGTGCTCATAATGCAGTGACGCGCAACACATGATGTGGTAGCCATGTTTATGAGACAATGGCGACTTCCAATAACCTTCTCATCAAACAGCGCTCTGTTATCGAGTTTTTGGCAGCTGAGGGATGTTCTGCTGCAAACATTCATGCAAGAATGAAGACAGTTTATGCTGAAATGTGCATTTCAGACTGTGCAGTTTGCAAATGGGTGAGAATTTTTAAAGGGGAAGACCCCAGAGAGACAATTCTGCGTGATCGAAAGCGTTCGGGTAGGCCCCTTTCCGCATCGGACACGGCTCATCGAGAGAAAGTTGACTGCATGATTAGAGCTAATCGAAGGGTCAAACAAAAGGAAATTGCAGATGAAGTAGGCATTTCGAAAGAACGAGTGCACCATATCGCCACAACTGTACTGGGTTACCGAAAAGTCTCTGCCCGTTGGGTCCCAAGACAGCTCACTGTAGAGATGAAAGCGCAGAGAAAGGACATGTGTACTCAACTCTTAGAGCGTTACAATGCAGAAGGAGAAGCATTTCTGCAACGCATTGTGACTGGAGACGAATCCTGGGTCCACCACTACGATCCAGAATGTAAAGCCCAATCGATGGAGTATAGGCACAAAACTTCTCCAAGTCCAAGGAAGTTCAAGGTTGTTGCCTCTGCAAGAAAGGTCTTGTTCACCGTTTTCTGGGACATGGAGGGAGTGGTCCACATGGAATTTCTGGAGCAAGGGCAAACTGTGAACTCTGAGCGATATATTTCAACACTCCGAGCTCTCAAACTCCGACTCAGACGTATTCGGCGTGATAAGGACTCAATCCTGCAACACGACAATGCGCGCCCGCACACCAGTCGCCAAACTCAGGACGCCTTAAGGCAGCTGGAACTTACGACCCTACCTCACCCTGCATACAGCCCCGATCTTGCCCCCTCTGACTATTATTTGTTTCCCCAACTCAAAAAGTACCTGAAGGGCCATCACTATGACAATGATGAGGAAGTTATCGCAGATGTTCGCAGATGGTGCCGTGGACAGCCGTCTGAATTCTTCGCTGACGGCGTGAGCCAACTAGTGAAACGTTGGAGGTGGTGTGTTGATCGCGACGGTGACTACATCGAAAAATAGAGTGCTAAGTATGTAGCTGAGATATTAAGCTTTCGTTTGACGTATTGTTTATGTATATGCTGTGAAAAATTAAAAAGTTATGATTAAACGGAACTTAATTATTAGCCTGCCCTCGTATGATCTCGGTCGCGTGGTGTTTAAGTTGGTCAAACGGGTTGTTCCGTTCGACGGAGTAGAATTTTTGGCGGTCGGCGTTGGTCCTTGTTCTAGGGAAGTTGGACGACGAGTGACGGCAAACTGGGAAACCAGGGAAGTCTGTGACGGGGAACTGCGCCGACTGAATTTATATCATAAATGTAGAGTCCGCAAAGACTCCTTGTCTGTACAATTTCGGAGTATCTGGAGGCCAAATCGGTTAGAAGTATTGTTGAACTTCTTGTTATCATAGTGGAAATTGTTGAAGTAGTGTGTGAAACCCCTGAGCAGTTCTTGTGTGGATTATCAGTTCGAATAGTTCTACGTGAATATCTCCGTGACTCGGGCGGTGGCTGACTATTAGGCATTTAGTTTTGGTATCCTGTTCTTAGTATCTTCTATACACATTTCGTTTGTCTCCTTTTTTTCTGACCATTTTTTACGCCTTTTGTTTCGGTATCTTCTTAACGCTTACTATTCTGACGATTAGGCATTTTGTTTGGGTATCCTGTCCTTTGTATTTTTTATACACACTTTGTTTGTGCATTTTGTTTCGGTATTTTCTATTCTAACCATTTTGTTTAAGCATTTTGTTTTGACATCTCCTACTTGTTGTTCTGACCATTTGTATTAGTATCTTCTCTACCGCACTGTTTGAATATTTTGTTGTTTGGGAATTGATTTCATTCATCATTGTGTGAACTCTGCAGTACTGCACGGCTGCTAGGCACGCTACCATAACAAGTTAGGGCTGGCAGCTAGCCCGGTGACTCAAGGAAATTGTATACCGGGTATCTAGTCTATTTATAGCTTCATAAACGACGTAAAGTTACGACGTATCCGAGGCTACCGGTTCAGCTGTTTTGTCCAGACTTTAGATAGTGTAGACCTTACTCTAACACCATAACTCAACCACAATGATTCTTTCAAGTTGATTTCAGTCAAGAAATAACTCGATTCCTGAACGCATAAACTTTCCTTAAGACGACAAAGACGATATACGTTGCTCCGAACAATGAACGTTTTATTTTTTTATTTTTGTTCTGTTTTTTGTTTGCCACTGCCATCTCATGGGCAAAATCTTGACAACATTAATATTTTTAATTTTCCCGCTAACAGAACGTTACAAAATTTAATTTATCCAGTTTTACCAATACGGCCAGTTTGAAGATTGGGGCATTTGAAGTTAACAATTGAATTAATAATTCCATGTTGTCTTTACGTGACAAAAGTAATATTAACATTTTTTGAAGTCTGCTTTCTTATAATGAATTTTTTTTGGTTCTGTAATCCCTGAGAAGTAGAAAACAGCTTTTGGTCCAAGTACCGAAATTGTTTTGAAATCTTAGTGACTACGAAACACATTTTGCATCAATATTTCAGTGCAAAACTGTGGTATGCAGAAATATGATTAGTTTTTTTCGCCACCAAAATCAGAGAAGCTATAGGTGAGCAAACTCTTGCTGCTCTAACCTCTGTCATCTAGTGATGAAAAATCTTAACGTCAAATGATATAATTTTTTTTCAACGAAAAAAAAAACTGAAATAATTTTTTGGGCCCCTAAATGTGAATATTTAAGGTCGCAAAGTATTGATGGAGAGTCTGGTGAACTTCAGCCTTTTTTTCTCTCTAATTGCTCCTGGTCATATGGAAATTTGATCTGTGAGAAAAATGACACATGAAGGTACAGAACAAGCTTTGTCCACGGATCTGCTAGTGTCATAAAAACCGTGAGCTTTTAGAAGCCGTCGGGTAAAGATTACAAATAGTCTCAACATCCTTCCATTGCTTCATCGTCCAGTACTGGACATTAATGGACGCTGCTGATAACACCCTGACAATGTCTGCTGACAACACCCTGAAAATGTCTGCTGACCACTCTGATAATGTATGCTGACAACACCCTGAAAATGTCTGCTGACAACACCCTGAAAAATTAATGTCTGCTGACCACCCTGATAATATATGCTCAAACACCCTGAAAATGTCTGCTGACAACACCCTAAAAATGTCTGCTGACAACACCCTGTCAATGTCTGCTGACAACTTCCTGTCCATGTCTGCTGACAACACCCTGAAAATGTCTGCTGACAACACCCTAAAAATGTCTGCTGACAACCCCCTAAAAATGTCTGCTGACAACACCCTGTCAATGTCTGCTGACAACTTCCTGTCCATGTCTGCTGACAACACCCTGAAAATGTCTGCTGACAACACCCTGTCAATGTCTGCTGACAACTTCCTGTCCATGTCTGCTGACAACACCCTGAAAATGTCTGCTGACAACTTCCTGTCAATGTCTGCTGACAACTTCCTGTCCATGTCTGCTGACAACTTCCTGTACGTCCATGTCTGCTGACAACTTCCTGTCCATGTCTGCTGACAACTTCCTGTCCATGTCTGCTGACAACACCCTGAAAATGTCTGTTGACAACTTCCTGTCCATGTCTGCTGACAACACCCTGAAAATGTCTGCTGACAACTTCCTGTCAATGTCTGCTGACAACATCCTGTACGTCCATGTCTGCTGACTACCCTGACAATGTATCGTGACAACATCCTGAAAATGTCTGCTGACAACATCCTGTACGTCCATGTCTGCTGACTACCCTGACAATGTATCGTGACAACATCCTGAAAATGTCTGCTGACAACATCCTGTACGTCCATGTCTGCTGACTACCCTGACAATGTATCGTGACAACATCCTGACAATGTCTGCTGACAACATCCTGTACGTCCATGTCTGCTGACTACGCTGACAATGTATCGTGACAACATCCTGACAATGTCTGCTGAAAACACCTTGACAATGGCTGCTGACAATGTCATAAAAATGTATGCTGACAACACCCTGACAACGGCTGTTAACATTATCTTGACAATGTACGCTGACAATACTTTGACTAATTGCTGTTGACAAGATCCTGACAATGGCTGCTGATAAACACCCTGACAATGGCTGCTGACAACATCCTGACAATGGCTGCTGACAACATCTTGAAAATGGGTGCTGACAACAACCTGATAATTGCTGCTGACAATATCCTCGCAATGGCTGCTGTCAACACCCTTACAATGGCTGTTGACAAGATTATAAGAATGGTTGCTGACAACACCCTCACTCACATTAAAAAGTATGGATTGTGAACCAGTCAAATTTAGTAGCTCTTTGGTGTCCGTTTGTTATAAGACGTATTGTTAGTGAAATATCCTTCACGGGTGATAGATAGATTAATGGATTGACAGATAGATAGATAGATAGATAGGTAGATAGATAGATAGATAGATAGATAGATAGATAGACAGATAGGTAGAAAGACACGTACATTGATTGATAGATAGATGGATAGACATACAGATAGGTAAATAGATCGATAGGTAAGTAGGTAGATAGATAGGTGTATAAAGAGATAGGTAAATAGATAGATAGATAGATAGATAGATAGATAGATAGATAGAAAGACACGTACTTTGATAGATAGATAGATAGATAGATAGATAAAAGATAGACATACAGATAGGTAAATAAGTCGATAGGTAGGTAGGTAGAGGCAGATAGATAGACAGGAAGGTAGATAGATAGATAGAGAGGTAAATAGAGAGACAAGTAGATTAGACATACTGTGATAGATTAATACATGGATATATTGATTTATTGATAGTCAAATAGATAGACAACGCTGTTGAAAGTTGTCACTTTAAAGATGTTTTCACATCAATAACAATGCTCATAGACAAATTCATGGCCCAAAACAACTGCACAAATCCAATATTTACCGATCCTTTTAAATCAATGTGTTTTTTGTTGACATCAAGTGATAACTCGTGTTTCATTACTGGAGAAATTGTTCATTTATTCACACTCCGAAAATGAAGTTCAGATCTGAACCTTGAGACACATGTCTACAATATTCATGGAATCCCATCACAACTCACTTTGATAACACACAGTTATTGCCTGTCGTAAAACCTTGCTCGCTCCGCGGGTGAACGGAGTGGACACAGCACGTAGGAGGAACAGCTTTTTACTACGGTAGCTCGCGGCTACAGCCACCATTACCGTCACAGCAGGCCCCTGCCGGTTGGGACAGGATGGTTGTGTAGAAAAATTGCCGACAGCCTCGTCATCAAACCGGAACCAAAACCTGGCAACTTGAGAGCGTGCACCCAAGTGGACAGAGAGTACTGAGTTTGAAGAAAATACATCTTCCCGGGCTACACCAGGTCTACTGCCCTGTCTGTTACAAGCTTCAAGCTTGGCATAGTTACTTCAGTCGTCTGGCGCATTTCACGAGTCTGTTTCAAGTTCTAGTCACACAGTGCTGTGATTTGGCAATTATGAAATAGGCTCAAAGTATTCGAAAATACTACATAACACAAAAACTAAGCGAGGAGGCTTAATTGACTCTCATTTATGTTATTTAAAAAAAATGATGTTCCTTCCAACATGAAGGGGACAACACCTGGGTGAAGAATAGATAATTTAGCAATGTTAACCACAGGACCTCGAGACACCAGGCCAGAGCTCTTTTTCCGAGGATTTGATAAGATAACTGAGTCATGCGATTGCTATGCACTAAATCAACATTAGATCATAAATCCGCGGGGTTCGCAACCACTTCTCCTATCAAAACGTTCGAAGCAATACCCAGATCTATGATTCAGCTCTTCTCAGATATACTTCAGATCAAAAACATTGCAATGAAATAAGTGAAACAATTTCTGAAAGGCCCACTAGTAAAACGCTCTGTTGCTGAACCAACATAACTATTAGTCAGCTGTGGATCAAAAAAGCTCATAACCAAGGAATGTGCAACATCGAGCAGACAATTTAATGTTGTATGCATCACTTGGTCACAATGATAACAAGATAAAGATCTTTTCAGCGACAGATCTTTCAAGATGGCTGGCTATCTTACTGCGGTACTCTGTCCTCAGAAACACGCCGAGAAGTAAAAGACCGACTTGCATGGGTGCAGCTGATGAAAATACGGAACATCAAGACTTGATCTGATGTGATCACAGATTGGAAGTGAGCGCTGAATATGACAACAGTACGTTGACTATTTATCGGGAATGATGCATATGCTACCAGGATAACAGTTGTACTGTACCTCGCCCCACTACAAGTTACTGGTTCAGATTCAGGAGCCTTCTGTGCTGTTTGGGCATTGCAGGTGTCATGGCTGTTAGGGCAAGTCATGACACCGGAAGTGTTGATCTAACTCTTTTCCTGTACATCATTATTCTCTCTTTCAAACTCTCTTGAACTCAATCATCCTCTCTTCCTGTCACACTCTTCCGTTCCTTGAACTATGCCTCTTACTCGTTGTTGTTTTTATTTCCTATCCTCTCTCTCTCTCTCTCTCTCTCTCTCTCTCTCTCTCTCTCTCTCTCTCTCTCTCTCTCTCTCTCTCTCTCTCTCTCTCTCTCTCTCTCTCTCTCTCTCTCTTTCTCTCTCTCTCTCTCACCCTCATTATCTTTTCTTCTTCTTCCTCCTCTCTAAGTCTTTTTCTGTCTATTCTCTCCCTTTTATACTTTATTTGTCTATATGGCTCTCTGTTTCTCATCAAATTTAGTTATCTATTTACCTTTCTTTCTATAAGTCTTTCCATAATATGTCATCTATCTAAATGTCTGTATGTGGGTCTCTCTATATATCATCAAACTATGTATCTATATGACAATCTCTCTTTGTATATCATTTATCCATCTATCCATCTATGTATCCATCTATCCACATATTTAACTTGATCTTTTCCCAGCCCCCGCCCCATGTTTACCGTATGGCCCAGGTCGCTATTGATCCCCCGCTCCCAGTTGACAAATCTCGCGGCGAGGAGCCACGTTCACGTGCACCTGGTCGACTAACACCAGGCCAGAGTTCAAGCTGTTTATAGTCTGTAAACTGGGTAAGCTCCTCGGGAGACTTTCAATACCCACTTAGCCTTTTCTAATAACCTTTCATTCTCCTCTTTCAAGTTCTTGCGATCCAGAGTCTATGATCGGAGACTAGGACTCTCCCAAATAAGCACTATCATGCTTATATTCAGTCATTCATTCTCTCTCTCTCTCTCTCTCTCTCTCTCTCTCACTCTTTCTCTATCTCCCTCTCTCTCTCTCTCTCTCTCTCTCTCTCTCTCTCTCTCTCTCTCTCTCTCTCTCTCTCTCTCTGTCTCCCACTCTTTCTCTATCTCCCTCTCAGTCTTTCTCTATCTAGCTACAATTTGTCTTCACGTCTTTCGTCTTATTTGTCGGTCTCGAGCTAGATCTAGGTTTGTGGTTGATTTTTCTATACTATCTATCTAGCTAAGTCATTTTATCTTTTATTTATCTGCCTATGTTTCATCTATTTGTCTCTTTTCTCGTCATTCTATGTGTTATTTATCTCTCCATGTTTCATCTCTCTGATTCTTTTTTCTGGTCAGTCTATGTGTTATTTATCTCCCCATGTTTCATCTCTCTGATTCTTTTTTCTGGTCACTCTATGTGTTATTTATCTCTCCATGTTTCATCTCTCTGATTCTTTTTTCTCTTCATTCTATGTGTTATTTATCTCCCCATGTTTCATCTCTCTGATTCTTTTTTCTGGTCACTCTATGTGTTATTTATCTCCCCATGTTTCATCTCTCTGATTCTTTTCTCGTCACTCTATGTGTTATTTATCTCTCCATGTTTCATCTCTGTGATTCTTTTTTCTGGTCACTCTATGTGTTATTTATCTCCCCATGTTTCATCTCTCTGATTCTTTTCTCGTCACTCTATGTGTTATTTATCTCCCCATGTTTCATCTCTCTGATTCTTTTCTCGTCACTCTATGTGTTATTTATCTCCCCATGTTTCATCTCTCTGATTCTTTTCTCGTCACTCTATGTGTTATTTATCTCCCCATGTTTCATCTCTCTGATTCTTTTTTCTGGTCACTCTATGTGTTATTTATCTCCCCATGTTTCATCTCTCTGATTCTTTTTTCTGGTCACTCTATGTGTTATTTATCTCTCCATGTTTCATCTCTCTGATTCTTTTTTCTGGTCAGTCTATGTGTTATTTATCTCCCCATGTTTCATCTCTCTGATTCTTTTTTCTGGTCACTCTATGTGTTATTTATCTCCCCATATTTCATCTCTCTGATTCTTTTTTCTCGTCACTCTATGTGTTATTTATCTCCCCATGTTTCATCTCTCTGATTCTTTTTTCTGGTCACTCTATGTGTTATTTATCTCCCCATGTTTCATCTCTCTGATTCTTTTTTCTGGTCACTCTATGTGTTATTTGTCTCCCCATATTTCATCTCTCTGATTGATTCTCTTTTCTCGTCATTCTATGTGTTATTTATCTCCCCATGTTTCATATCTCTGATTATTTTTTCTGGTCAGTCTATGTGTTATTTGTCTCCCCATGTTTCATATCTCTGATTATTTTTTCTGGTCAGTCTATGTGTTATTTGTCTCCCCATGTTTCATCTCTCTGATTCTCTTTTCTCGTCATTCTATGTGTTATTTGTCTCCCCATGTTTCATCTCTCTGATTCTCTTTTCTCGTCATTCTATGTGTTATTTGTCTCCCCATGTTTCATCTCTCTGATTCTTTTTTCTCGTCACTCTATGTGTTATTTATCTCCCCATGTTTCATCTCTCTGATTCTTTTTTCTCGTCATTCTATGTGTTATTTGTCTCCCCATGTTTCATCTCTCTGATTCTTTTTTCTCGTCACTCTATGTGTTATTTGTCTCCCCATGTTTCATCTCTCTGATTCTCTTTTCTCGTCATTCTATGTGTTATTTGTCTCCCCATGTTTCATCTCTCTGATTATTTTTTTTTCTCGTCATTCTATGCGTTATTTGTCTCCCCATGTTTCATCTCTCTCTCTTTTCTGGTCACTCTATGTGTTATTTGTCTCCCCATGTTTCATCTCTCTGATTCTTTTTTTTTTCTCGTCATTCTATGCGTTATTTGTCTCCCCATGTTTCATCTCTCTCTCTTTTCTCGTCATTCTATGCGTTATTTGTCTCCCCATGTTTCATCTCTCTCTCTTTTCTCGTC
>JAWDGP010003079.1:242500-252500 GCA_033675545.1 Elysia crispata | reverse complement strand
GTACTGAGCATATTTATCCACAACTTTAAATCGTGAGTACTGAGCGTGTTCACTCACAGCTTTCAACGTTGAATACTGAGTCTATTTACTCACAGCTTAAATCTTGAGTATTGAGATCTTTTACCCACAACTTTAAACCTTGAGTATTAAGCTTTTACCCACAACTTTAAACCTTGAGTATTAAGCTTTTACCCACAACATTAAACCCTGAGTATTGAGCTCTTTTACCCACAACTTTAAACCTTGAATACTAAGCTCTTTTATCCACAGCTTTAAACCTCTATTACTGAGCCTGTTTTCCTGAGCTGTCAAAGTGGAATAGGCTTTTCGGGCTGGAAGACTTTTTGGATCCTATTTTGGATTCATTTTCATTATAAATTACGTGTTCAACATAATTTCAATACGGTTGAATATCTTGAAACAGTAAAATATCTTTTGATATTTTATCCCGAGTAAATTAGCTGTTCGATGTCATTAAATGATCTCGTTTAATGACTTTATCTCCTCGCCGATCATGTGAGCTGCTGGTGTTGTTACTAATGTTGTGTTTACTAGTGAACTGCTCACTGAGACAAAATGATGAGGGTTTTAAATATTGCTGCGAGCAATTCATCACACCTGGGTGACGCTGTGTCGCCCACAATGTAGGTCTTTAACTTATCTTTGAGAGTATCTGTTCAAAAGCTCCACGCTGATCAATCTCGGATTGCGAAATTAATGAAGCGTACAAGAGAATAAACTTCACAATTAACATCCATTTTAATGACCGCTTCGTGGACTTGTGGCTTTCATCGACCTGACAAACTTGATGCCCAAGAGACAGGCTGTAATCAGAGATCTGGCTCAGCTTGAGGACTTGTCAGAGTTAAAATTATCGGCCGCCCATGGGGTGAAACATAGAAACTTTCATTACAAGCTTTATGGCCAATAGAGAGACGCGGAAAAAAAAATAAAAAAGATCGTGTTTTACTGAATAGTTTGATTGCTTATTCATCTGGGTAGGTGAAGACAAAAAGATGATCTTCATTGCCAGGAGTGAATGTTTGAGTTTAAAGCTGATAACTCTCGATGATCAAATAACGCCATTTTAGGGTAATGATCAAGTAAGGCTCCATAAGGATAATAATCTCGTAAGGCCGTGTAAGGGGAATGATCAAATACGGTCTCATGTAAGGGTAAATGATCACGTAAGGCCGTGTAAGCGCAATGATCACGTAATGCCGTGTAAGCGTAATCATCACGTAAGGTCGTGTAAGGGTAATGATCAAGTAAGGCTATGGGTCCATATCTCTCTATACGCAGTTATTGATTCTGAACATCCCGGAGTGACGTAAGCCAAGTGTATCATTGCTCTTCATATAAACTGTCGGTTCAAGGGTGGTGAAACTCTTCACCAGTGGTCGCTTGTTTAGATCCCTAGGTGATATTACACTCTTTCTCCTCATGATCAGTTCACGAGCTCTAGGGATCGTCTGTATCAGGTCTAAACATATACCACTCTGTTCAGAGCTTATAGACGTCATGCTGATGTATACCATATGTTTTCGCGTTTGATCAGGATAGAATAAAAGTGGGAACGCCTTGTCTGAGCGGTTTCGGGTTTCTCTTTCTGAGAGGAAGATATTGTGAAGTCCTGTTAGCTTCTCTCTACAAACGGCCTGTCACGACTGTGGCCAGATTCGGCAGATTGACCACTACCATAGTCTCGCCTCGTTTCTTCCGGCTTGATTGAACGTTAGAGTTATGACAGGCCCAGCAGCCATACGGCTTGTGTTTTCTGCTGCCTCTACTCACAGGAGAATCCTCTTCCTAGCCCTTGCTGCTTCGCTAAATGTTGGCTGCCGCATTTTGAGAGGCTCTAGCTACTTTCAATTTACCACCTTAATCGTCAACATAAAACAAAAAAAAAACCTTTAAGCTGCCACATACCGCAGTTCAACGAAATCAATTAATTTCAACAGCCCTTTCGTTTCAATTATTGAAAGCTGGAGCGAGCCTCTCTATTTGTCTAAGCTTCCGACAAAAGGGATTCCCATAGTGTGAGTGACAATAAGAGTTGCGGCGGCCCTTGCTCCCAGCTAGCAGCAGTAATCATGTAATTGTTGACACACGGGGGGCCGAGCCAAACCGTTTGAGAACCATCGAGTATGTTTACCGTTGTGGTTTCGAGTTCAGACTTTAACAATGTGGTTCTAGTAAATGGCTTGACCTCAATAAAATGTATCGTCTATCTTTTATATAACGGTAGCGGAACTTTTTTTTTTCGACATAAAATTATTTTTGGCTCAATTTATTAGAACCTGGAAATGCTTTCTTGGTGGGTAATGTCAAGATCTCTGAATCTGCTGTTTGTCAAGATCTCTGAATCTGCTGTTTGTCAAGATCTCTGAATCTCCTGTTTGTCAAGATCTCTGAATCTATCGTTTGTCAAGATCTCTGAATCTATCGTTTGTCAAGATCTCTGAATCTGCCGTTTGTCAAGATCTCTGAATCTGCTGTTTGTCAAGATCTCTGAATCTGCTGTTTGACAAGATCTCTGAATCTGCCGTTTGGCAGGATCTCTGAATCTGCTGTTTGTCAAGATCTCTGAATCTTCTGTTTGTCAAGATCTCTGAATCTATCGTTTGTCAAGATCTCTGAATCTATCGTTTGTCAAGATCTCTGAATCTGCTGTTTGTCAAGATCTCTGAATCTGCTGTTTGACAAGATCTCTGAATCTGCCGTTTGGCAGGATCTCTGAATCTGCTGTTTGTCAAGATCTCTGAATCTTCTGTTTGTCAAGATCTCTGAATCTATCGTTTGTCAAGATCTCTGAATCTATCGTTTGTCAAGATCTCTGAGTCTATCGTTTGTCAAGATCTTTGAATCTCCTGTTTGTCAAGATCTCTAAATCTACCTTTTGTGAAGATCTCTGAATCTGACATCTGTCAAAATCCCTGAATATGCCGTCTGTCAAGATCTCTGAATCTGCCGCTGCAGTTCTTGTCTGGTGAGAATTTATTACAGCCAGGCTTGGTAAGACAGTGATATGTGTGGTGAAGATAAAACACTACTTTCATATAATCATATCACTAATCTTAGAGAGGAGAAATGTAAGATATTTTTGTAGTAACTGGCTATCAAGGAGCTAACATTTTAGAGTTGTGAGTAAAAATCCGACCTAGAACTTGTCAGTCCAGCATCCTACCGACTGAGCTGTTTGCCACGGCTGGTGAGAGAGCGAATTTCTCTATGTCACTACGCTTCTCTCCCTTCCTCTCTACGTCACTACGCTTCTCTCCCTTCCTCTCTACGTCACTACGCTTCTCTCCCTTCCTCTCTACGTCACTACGCTTCTCTCCCTTCCTCTCTACGTCACTACGCTTCTCTCCCTTCCTCTCTACGTCACTACGCTTCTCTCCCTTCCTCTCTATGTCACTACGCTTCTCTCCCTTCCTCTCTACGTCACTACGCTTCTCTCCCTTCCTCTCTACGTCACTACGCTTCTCTCCCTTCCTCTCTACGTCACTACGCTTCTCTCCCTTCCTCTCTATGTCACTACGCTTCTCTCGCTTCCTCTCTATCTCACTACGCTTCTCTCGCTTCCTCTCTATCTCACTACGCTTCTCTCGCTTTCTGTCTATGTCGCTACGCTTCTCACGCTTCCTCTTTTTGTCAACACGCTTCTCTCGCTTCCTCTCTATCTCACTACGCCTCTCTTGCTTTCTGTCTATGTCGCTACGCTTCTCACGCTTACTCTTTTTGTCAACACGCTTCTCTCCCTTCCTCTCTATGTCACTACGCTTCTCTCCCTTCCTCTCTATGTCACTACGCTTCTCTCGCTTTCTGTCTATGTCGCTACGCTTCTCACGCTTCCTCTTTTTGTCAACACGCTTCTCTCGCTTCCTCTCTATCTCACTACGCTTCTCTCGCTTTCTGTCTATGTCGCTACGCTTCTCACGCTTACTCTTTTTGTCAACACGCTTCTCTCCCTTCCTCTCTATGTCACTACGCTTCTCTCCCTTCCTCTCTATGTCACTACACTTCTCTCGCTCTCTCTCTATGTCATTACGCTTCTCTCGCTTCCTCTTTTTGTCAACACGCTTCTCTCTCTTCCTCTCTATGTCACTACGCTTCTCTCGCTTCCTCTTTTTGTCAACACGTTTCTCTCCCTTCCTCTCTATTTCACTACGCTTCTCTTGCTTTCTCTCTATGTCATTACTCTTCTCTCGCTTCCTCTCTCCATCTCGTTCATCTGTCTCTTCTCTCTCTCTATCCATCAATATATCTATCTATCTATCTACTTACCTATCTATGTGTGTATCTATGTATCTGTCTATATATCTATCTGGCTATTTGTCTATCTATCTTTCTATCTACATATCTCTCTCTCCCTACCTCTCTGTACCGCTACCTCTTCCTGTCTCCCTTCCACACTCTCTAACTCCTTACACCAGTGTCCAGCGTGTGATTGCTCACCGATCGTCAAGAGCTAGAGAGAACACAACTGGCCCGAGCGACGCTTAGAGCTAGAGAGAGCGCAACTGGCCCGAGCGACGCTTAGAGCTAGAGAGAACACAACTGGCCCGAGCGACCCTTAGAGCTAGAGAGAACACAACTGGCCCGAGCGACGCTTAGAGCTAGAGAGGACACAACTGGCCAGAGCGACGCTTAGAGCTAGAGAGAACACAACTGGCCCGAGCGACCCTTAGAGCTAGAGAGAACACAACTGGCCCGAGCGACGCTTAGAGCTAGAGAGAACACAACTGGCCCGAGCGACCCTTAGAGCTAGAGAGAACACAACTGGCCCGAGCGACGCTTAGAGCTAGAGAGAGCACAACTGGCCCGAGCGACTCTTAGAGCTAGAGAGAACACAACTGGCCCGAGCAACGCTTAGAGCTAGAACACAACTGAGGAACACAGCTAGAGAACTGAGCGACGCTTAGAGCTAGAGAGAACACAACTGGCCCCTTTTCAGCGACGCTTAGAGCTAGAGAGAACACAACTGGCCCGAGCGACACTTAGAGCTAGAAGAACACAACTGCCTTAGAGCTAGAGCTAGAGAGAGCACAACTGGCCCGAACGACATCAAACAACTGACCCTTAGAGCTAGAGAGAACACAACTGGCCCGAGCGACCCTTAGAGCTAGAGAGAACACATCTGGCCCGAGCGACCCTTAGAGCTAGAGAGAACACAACTGGCCCGAGCGACGCTTAGAGAGATCACAACTGGCCCGAGCGACACTTAGAGCTAGAGAGAACGCAACTGGCCCGAGCGACGCTTAGAGCTAGAGGGAACACAACTGACCTTAACGACGCTTAGAGCTAGAGAGAACACAACTGGCCCGAGCGACGCTTAGAGCTAGAGAGAACACAACTGGCTCGAGCGAGGCTTAGAGCTAGAGAGAACACAACTGGCCCGAGCGACGCTTAGAGCTAGAGCGAACACAACTGGCGTTAGCGACGCTTAGAGCTAGAGAGAACACAACTGACCTTAGCGACGCTTAGAGCTAGAGAGAACACAACTGGCCCGAGCGAGGCTTAGAGCTAGAGAGAACACAACTGGCCCAGGCAACCAGCTTAGAGCTAGAGAGAACACAACTGGCCCGACCCTTAACAGCTAGACGCTTGGCCAGAGCTAGAGAGAACACAACTGGCCCGAGCGACCCTCAGAGCTAGAGAGAACACAACTGACCTTAGCGACGAGGAGCTAGAGAGAACACAACTGGCCCGAGCGACGCTTAGAGCTAGAGAGAACACAACTGACCTTAGCGACGCTTAGAGCTAGAGAGAACACAACTGGCCCGAGCGACGCTTAGAGCTAGAGAGAACACAACTGGCCCGAGCGACGCTTAGAGCTAGAGAGAACACAACTGACCTTAGCGACGCTTAGAGCTAGAGAGAACACAACTGGCCCGAGCGACGCTTAGAGCTAGAGAGAACACAACTGGCCCGAGCGACGCTTAGAGCTAGAGAGAACACAACTGGCCCGAGCGACGCTTAGAGCTAGAGAGAACACAACTGGCCCGAGCGACGCTTAGAGCTAGAGAGAACACAACTGGCCCGAGCGACGCTTAGAGCTAGAGAGAACACAACTGGCCCGAGCGACGCTTAGAGCTAGAGAGAACACAACTGGCCCGAGCTACCCTCAGAGCTAGAGAGAAAACAATTGGCCCGAGCGACCCTTAGAGCTAGAGAGAACACAACTGGCCCGAGCGACCCTTAGAGCTAGAGAGAACACAACTGGCCCGAGCGACGCTTAGAGCTAGAGAGAACACAACTGACCTTAGCGACGCTTAGAGCTAGAGAGAACACAAACTGGCCCGAGCGACGCTTAGAGCTAGAGAGAACACATCTGACCTTAGTGACGCTTAGAGCTAGAGAGAACACAACTGGCCCGAGCGACCCTTAGAGCTAGAGAGAACACAACTGGCCCGAGCGACGCTTAGAGCTAGAGAGAACACAACTGGCCCGAGCGACGCTTAGAGCTAGAGAGAACACAACTGGCCCGAGCGACGCTTAGAGCTAGAGAGAACACAAATGGCCCGAGCGAGGCTTACAGAGAACACAACTGGCCTGAGCTTACGGTGTTTCTTCCACACAGTGCAACTGGTCAGGTTTCATTCAAGTAATGATACAGTCACAAACTTTGTTCAAAGGAAGCTCTAGAGCTCTTCAGCCAGAAAAGGGGGTGGGGTGGTGGGGCGACTTTGATTTTTTATTTATTCTTTAGTCTCAGAGAAGTTGCGATTTTTACTTCACTCTTTCTCCTGAGAAATGCTACGTTTGTGATTTTACTATTTCAGAAGAGCTCCATATTGGCCTTTATTAGTTAGTCGGGTATGATAGAAAGTAGCTTATTTCAGGCAAATCGGAAGAAAAATTAGGGGAAGTGACTGAAAGGACAAAAAAAAGATAAAGCGGCGAGAAAGTGCGAGAGAGAGAGAGAGAGAGAGAGAGAGAGAGAGAGAGAGAGAGAGAGAGAGAGAGGATAGAGAGATGTAAGAAGGGCAAACATAATGTTGCAGAAAGGGATAGAGGAGAAAAAAAAGGATAGAGAAGAACTGAAAGGAAATATCCCAAAGTGGATTAAGGGATGTGAAGAAAGGGATGAGGAAAGAGAGGGGGAGAGAGAGAGGGCGAGAGAGAGCTAAAGAGATAAAGAGAGAGGGCTAAAGAGATAAAGAGAGAGGGGAGAAAGAGAGAGAGAAAGAGTAACTCCCGCTCCACATCAGCCGGAAGCTATACCATTATAAACCGGAAAAATATTCTCCACGCCTCTTCTGGACACGCTCCAGCGAGCAAAGTGCTAAGGCTTGTCTGCAAGCGGCGCCATCTTTACCCAAGATGAGCAGTGAGCAGTGAGCGCGGGTCGCTGCGGTGAGCGAGCAATCTGAAACACTGCAGACTTGAGGACGCCGTATTATTCTGGAGCTTTATTCAATCTTCATCTGACCTGCTTAGAATATTGAAGATGACATGATCTATAGGCTGGTCGAGAAAAGGAAAAAGATTTCGTTTATTTGTTGAAATCACTGTCTTTGATATGTTGGGCTTGTTCAAACATTCTTAAATCGATTGATGAAAGAAACTTTGCGTCGTTTACATTAGTAGGCCTTCCCCTTATGTTTTCATCCGCTCTAAGTATTAGAATGTAAAGGAATAAAAGGCTGATGTTTCGCTTCTCGCCTTTTAAACAGCGCGAGCTGGATTCAAACATTTAATATAACCTACAGACAATCCAGTGAGCCTTCAACTTCAAATAAATCCGGGACGAAGGAAACTGGTTTCTCCACTCGTCCTTCATTATTCTCTATTGTCTGCCAGAGAAGTTAAGCCTTTGAAAGACTGTTTTTTTCTTGAACCTCATGAATGTACGCTTTTTATTAGATCACCAGTCTTACACTGACTTTTACCCTGGAGAAAGATTAGATTTTTCAAAATTGTTTTCACTATAGCTGATGTTTTCCGATGTCGAGGCGACGTTCACATGCTGGGGAGAGACTAGATCTCGTGTTCTCATGCTGGGGAGAGACTAGTTCTCGTGTTCTCATGCTGGGGAGATACTAGCTCTCGTGTTCACATGCTGGGTAGAGACTAGCTCTCGTGTTCACATGCTGGGTAGAGACTAGCTCTCGTGTTCACATGCTGGGGAGAGACTAGCTCTCGCGTTCTCATGCTGGGTAGAGACTAGCTCTCGCGTTCTCATGCTGGGTAGAGACTAGTTCTCGCGTTCTCATGCTGGGGAGAGACTAGCTCTCGTGTTCACATGCTGGGGAGAGACTAGCTCTCGTGTTCACATGCTGGGGAGAGACTAGCTCTCGTGTTCACATGCTGGGGAGAGACTAGCTCTCGTGTTCACATGCTGGGTAGAGACTAGCTCTTGTGTCCACATGCTGGGGAGAGACTAGCTCTCGTGTTCTCATGCTGGGGAGAGACTAGCTCTCGCGTTCTCATGCTGGGTAGAGACTAGCTCTCGCGTTCTCATGCTGGGTAGAGACTAGCTCTCGTGTTCTCATGCTGGGGAGAGACTAGCTCTCGCGTTCTCATGCTGGGTAGAGACTAGCTCTCGCGTTCTCATGCTGGGTAGAGACTAGTTCTCGCGTTCTCATGCTGGGGAGAGACTAGCTCTCGTGTCCACATGCTGGGGAGAGACTAGCTCTCGTGTTCACATGCTGGGGAGAGACTAGCTCTCGTGTTCACATGCTGGGGAGAGACTAGCTCTCGTGTTCACATGCTGGGTAGAGACTAGCTCTCGTGTTCACATGCTGGGGAGATACTAGCTCTCGTGTTCACATGCTGGGGAGAGACTAGCTCTCGTGTTCTCATGCTGGGGAGAGACTAGCTCTCGTGTTCACATGCTGGGGAGAGACTAGCTCTCGTGTTCACATGCTGGGGAGAGACTAGCTCTCGTGTTCTCATGCTGGGGAGAGACTAGCTCTCGCGTTCTCATGCTGGGGAGAGACTAGCTCTCGTGTTCTCATGCTGGGGAGAGACTAGCTCTCGTGTTCACATGCTGGGGAGAGACTAGCTCTCGTGTTCACATGCTGGGGAGAGACTAGCTCTCGTGTTCTCATGCTGGGTAGAGACTAGCTCTCGTGTTCACATGCTGGGTAAAGACTAGCTCTTGTGTTCACATGCTGGGTAGAGACTAGCTCTCGAGTTCATATGCTGGGTAGAGACTAGCTCTCGTGTTCACATGCTGGGGAGAGACTAGCTCTCGCGTTCACATGCTGGGGAGAGACTAGCTCTCGCGTTCACATGCTGGGAAGAGACTAGCTCTCGCGTTCACATGCTGGGGAGAGATTAGCTCTCGTGTTCATATGCTGGGTAGAGACTAGCTCTCGTGTTCACATGCTGGGGAGAGACTAGCTCTCGTGTTCACATGCTGGGAAAAGCCTAGTTCTCGCGTTCACATGCTGGGGAGAGACTAGCTCTCGTGTTCACATGATGGGGAGAGACTAGCCCTCGCGTTCACATGCTGGGGAGAGATTAGCTCTCGTGTTCATATGCTGGGGAGAGACTAGCTTTCGTGTTCACATGCTGGGGAGAGACTAGCTCTCGTAAACTGTCTAGAACAGCATGATTCGATGTTACAACTCTTCGCTGTAACTTCCTTACTCAGGCAGCATCATCGTCTCCAGCATTCGAAGCAACTTGTTCAGACTTAACCACGCGTTATAAACTACAGGACCAGCTGCTGAAATAGACGGGAATGTATACAGATGGTTGGTAGCGATAGGTCTAAATTAAGCCAATTGCGATATCGCAAAAATTAAACAATGTTAAATTGGTAGTTGAAAAGAAAAGATGAATTCACTATATGAAGCTTGCCACATCGATTACGGCAAAAGCAACTGAAGCTGGTAGAAGCCGGAGCTGTGAAGCTATCCCATCCAATCGTTGGGCTATCTGCTCAGTAAACGAGATAAAAGTCAGAACAAACAATATTAGCTCCTGTAAACACCCATTTGGTCGGGCTTCTCGACGCATTTAATACAGAATCTATCATGAGCTTTTT
>JAWDGP010003079.1:185000-240000 GCA_033675545.1 Elysia crispata | reverse complement strand
GAAAAATCCTATTATATGATATCTATGTAAGATTCAATCTAGAAAACACAACTAGACACTGTATAGAAAGTGGTATTTGTGAACAGCTGGTGCTGGAATATCTGGATTCAGAAGTTTATTAAATTGACGAAATAGGCCGGACACAAGAAGCTTTCATAAGCTCTGGTAGACGAGGCAGGAAGGGCAGAGAACAGCCTCAACCAATCCATGGACACCGGCTGCGGCACAGCACTTGATGGAGTCGCCACGGTTCGAACTCTCCGCTATTTGAGATCGCGGCGAGAATGCTCACCCCGAATCCATCAACTTTCTATAGACGTGGACTTGCAGATTGTTAAACCCCACCCACCCACACACACACACATATACACACCACCCCCACCACCACCACCCCAACACGTGCCTGCCGGAGTCCTGTGCGATAAAGGGCGTTACGAGCTCCATAAAATAAGCAGAATTTGAGTTTTTGACATTTTTCTCAAATGTATAAGCTGATCGAATTACGCAGATTCTGCTTTTTTTTTTTCTTGGATGTCACTTTTTGTCATGATGAAGAAATTGGGGCGTCTAGAAAAATAACAAGATAAAAAAATAAGACAAAATCATTTCTTTGTGATTCAGTGGAGAAAAAATGTTTTATTGTATAATGGTGAAACGCATATGTGTTTTTTACTTTCAAATTGAATTAAATATTTTTTTTAATTTTATTCTATTTTTTCCTAGTCTCTGAAACTCAATGAGGTTCAAGTTAACCTTCAAGCGATGTCTTAATAAGATATTGCTTGAACTTTTATCCTTTTTTTTACATTTTCAGCAAATACGAATTTTCACTCCATTCTACATAATTTTAATTGTGAAGTTAGGAGGATTTCGAAGCGTAATTTTGTTGATCTAGAAGAATTTTTTATCTGCTTTTAAAATCATTCGATTATTTCATTGAAATGAATTAAAATCATTTTGAGAAGGAATCGCCCTCCGGCAGATTTTCTGGCACTCATAGAATCGCTAGGGCCTTGGAAATCTCGAAGGGGAATAATAGAATTCAAAGAAAAGAGAAAAAAATCAGTGAAATGAACCCAAGCTACACTGTAATGAAGATCCGTGTTCAAGGGTTCTAAGCTTCAGTGTAGAGAAGACAAGTGTTCAGGTACTCTGAGCTACACTGTACAGAAGACCAATGTTCAGGTACTCTGAGGTACACTGTACAGAAGACCAATGTTTAGTTACTTTAAGCTACACTGTACAGGAGACCATGTTCAAGGGTTCTAGGCTACACTTTACAGAAGACCTCTGGTCAAGGGTTCTAAGCTACACTGTCCAGAAGGAAAAGGTTCAGTGACCCTAAGCTACACTGTCCAGAAGAGAAATATTCAGGGACTCTAAGCTACACTGTCCAGAAGAGAAATGTTCCGGGACTCTAAGCTAAACTGTACAGAAGAGGAATGTTCCGGGACTCTAAGCTACACTGTACAGAAGAGAAATGTTCCGGGATCCTAAGCTACACTGTCCAGAGGAGAAATGTTCCGGGACCCTAAGCTACACTGTCCAGAGGAGAAATGTTCCGGGACCCTAAGCTACACTGTCCAGAAGAGAAATGTTCCGGGACCCTAAGCTACACTGTCCAGAAGAGAAATGTTCCGGGACTCTAAGCTACACTGTCCAGAGGAGAAATGTTCCGGGACCCTAAGCTACACTGTCCAGAAGAGAAATGTTCCGGGACCCTAAGCTACACTGTCCAGAAGAGAAATGTTCCGGGACTCTAAGCTACACTGTACAGAAGAGAAATGTTCCGGGACTCTAAGCTACACTGTCCAGAAGAGAAATGTTCCGGGACTCTAAGCTACGCTGTACAGAAGAGAAATGTTCCGGGACTCTAAGCTACACTGTACAGAAGAGAAATGTTCCGGAATCCTAAGCTACACTGTCCAGAAGAGAAATGTTCCGGGACCCTAAGCTACACTGTACAGAAGAGAAATGTTCCGGGACCCTAAGCTACACTGTCCAGAAGAGAAATGTTCCGGGACCCTAAGCTACACTGTCCAGAAGAGAAATGTTCCGGGACTCTAAGCTACACTGTCCAGAAGAGAAATGTTCCGGGACTCTAAGCTACACTGTCCAGAAGAGAAATGTTCCGGGACTCTAAGCTACACTGTCCAGAAGAGAAATGTTCCGGGACTCTAAGCTACACTGTCCAGAAGAGAAATGTTCCGGGACCCTAAGCTACACTGTCCAGAAGAGAAATGTTCCGGAATCCTAAGCTACACTGTACAGAAGAGAAATGTTCCGGAATCCTAAGCTACACTGTCCAGAAGAGAAATGTTCCGGGACTCTAAGCTACACTGTCCAGAAGAGAAATGTTCCGGGACTCTAAGCTACACTGTCCAGAAGAGAAATGTTCCGGGACTCTAAGCTACGCTGTCCAGAAGACAGTGAGATCAGTGATGTGGGTTGCTTCTAATTAGCCCAACCTGTGCTCATCTCTAAAAGAAAATCGCCTGAATGTGTGTTGGACTTGTTGGTTGATTTTGCTCTGAAGTCCACTCTCTCTGGTTATTTTATGGTAGTTACCAAATTAATAAACCTCACAAAGTTACCAAAGCTGCTTTTTGAGTGAATGGAATGAGTTTATTTTCATTAGTGGCAAAATGCTAACTTCACACACTAAACAATTTTATAGAAAATTGGAGAGACATCGATGGAATGCATATCACATTTTGCCTCAGCCCACTTCTATATAGAGATCTACACCTTCACATTAACATAAAGCGAGAAAATTGCACAAGGTTTGTAAGATTGTTCGGAAATGGAGATCTCTCTTTATCTTCAAATTTCATTTTTGCTTCACTTATTTTGAGAGCAACTATTATAGCGTCTGATTAATCAAACCATGTTGGATTCTCAAACGTTAAGAACCAGTGAGCGTAAAAGAATAAACTAGACCGTATTAGGGATACCCTAAAGCATCTAAGCATCCAAGGTGTTGTGCTCTACAAAGTGTCATGTCTCATGGTATCACGATCTAAAACCCGAGTTACGCCATAACGTTGTTGTGATACTGCAGACCAGTGCAAACTCTTCGGTTTTTTCCCTTCGTGACGTCATGAAAATACTTTTTTTAAGGAAGAAAATCTTGTGGGATTCCCTTGATGCTCCCAAATCAGAGGAAAAGGTAAGAATTGGCTCCGAGTTGGTGTTTTTGGTGATTTCAAACATTAGGAGTCTCACCGTGTGAACATTACTGTGACAGCTGCTTAGTGGCGGCCCAAGAAATCAAGCACTTCCAGGTTTTGCTTTGATTCTCCACGGACACCGGCTGCGCTCTAACATTGGCAAGTTTCTGACAATTCTAGAAAAACATTTTTCTGATGCACTGCACTCAAATAAAGTCGGTAATGTCCCAAGAGGCAAGCAACTGAACCAAAGCTCGTGACATCTCACCACATTAGAATTGACAGGTAAATACACCGCAAGCAAAATGAAGCTTTCACGTCTCTCCAATTCTCGCCTTGACGTCTAACCATCCAGGGTAGTAGCAAATATCAGCAACAGAGCCTGAGAACAGCAGATGGTAAACAGTGGAGACTGGCTAGCCATCTCCCCGCAGCGGCTTCAGTATTGATCAACACCAACCATTCTTGATGCACCCAAACTGATGCACGGATCTAAGAAATTTAACGCGACTGCGACTGTGCGATCCCCGGAGACAGACCTGTGCGACTGTGCGATCCCCGGACATAGACCTGTGCGACTGTGCGATCCCCGGAGACAGACCTGTGCGACTGTGCGATCCCCGGACATAGACCTGTGCGCTGCTGGGAGAATCCCACAAGGAATCGACAATGTTCAGAACGAGTCACAGCTGAGTGCAATGTTTCTAATCCAAGTTTGTAAAACGTGGATTTTGTTGAAATTATTTGATTCTCTTTCACTTTTCAAGAGGCGTAACATATCCGAATTCTTGATGATATAAAAAGATTAGAGTTAAATAGGGAAAAAAATCATTAACAGATAATGTGAGTTGAGAGTATTTACACAACTGATTTTAGATAAGGACGTTTTGCCCGGTGAACACAAACTTGAAAGTAAACAGCACCCTCTCCTCCCCAATCAAGCCTCCAATTTGTGTATTAATGGCGACGCGAGTGCAATAGATCAGATATTAATAAAAACTGTGGAACTGGTTTTGGATCTTCTCCTGCTCTGTTTCCAGTGAGACCAGTAGAGGGGCTATTGAAGTAAGATACATACTGTGGAACTGGTTTTGGATCTTCTCCTGCTCTGTTTCCAGTGAGACCAGTAATGGGGCTATTGAAGTAAGATACATACTGTGGAACTGGTTTTGGGTATTCTCCTGCTCTGTTTCCAGTGAGACCAGTAGAGGGGCTATTGAAGTAAGATACAAACTGTGGAACTGGTTTTGGGTATTCTCCTGCTCTGTTTCCAGTGAGACCAGTAGAGGGGCTATTGAAGTAAGATACAAACTGTTGAACTGGTTTTGTGTCTTCTTCTGCTGTTTCCAGTGAGACCAGTAGAGGGCTATTGAATCAAGATAAAAACTGTTGAACTGTTTTGTGTCTTCTTCTGCTGTTTCCAGTGAGACCAGTAATGGGGCTATTGAATCAAGTTAAAAACTGTTGAACTGGTTTTGTGTCTTCTTCTGATGTTTCTAGTGAGACCAGACGAGAGGGGCTATTGAAGTAAGATAAAAACTGTTGAACTGGTTTTGTATCTTCTGCTGTTTCAAGTGAGGCCAGTAGAGGGCTTTTAAAGATCATAAGAGAAGCTAACCTATCAGCGTGTGTGATAGGTTTTAACAGTTAGGAGTATACACTCGCCAACCATTGGTTCTATTGATTTCAATGTGTCCAGACGGGAGCAGTTACTTCCCTTGGTCAAAAGAAGTCTCCATCGAAATTCCAGAGAACTCACGTTTTGTTCGAGTCGAACGATCTGAAGAAGTGCGAGATAATCAGCTACTGTCTGAGTGTCTTCATTACATCAAGGGGAGCTAATACCGGGATTCCCGGTCAAAAGATTAATTTTTCTCGGGCTTTTGGTCTGCTTTGGAGAACAGACAGAAAGGGGGGAGATAGATAGATAGATAGATAGAGAGAGAGAGAGAGAGAGATGGGGGAGGGGTGAGAGGGGAGATCTCTGGTTCGTACTGAGAGGCTAAAGAAATACAGACGTAACGTCGGGAGGAGAAGCAGGACAGACTTTCTCTACGATGTGAGGGAGAGAGACAGAGATAGACACATAGAGAGACATAAACAGGTCTATGGGAACAGGACTGAAAATGTTGGGAAAGAGGTGGACCTAAACACGTAGAGATGAAGATATATACATGAAATTCATTTCAGGTGTATATATATATATATATATATATATATATATATATATATATATATATATATATATATATATATATCTGAATAATTATATTATATATATATATATATTATATATATTAATATATAGATAGATATATGGATATATATGAAGTGAAAGATTGAAAGAGGTAGACACACACAGAGACAGACAGACCAACAGACAGACTCACATAGAAAGAAAGACAGACAAACAGACAGACCGACAGAAGATTTATAGATACCGAGAGAGAGAGAGAGAGAGAGAGAGAGAGAGAGAGAGAGAGAGAGAGAGAGAGAGAGAGAGAGAGAGAGAGAGAGAGAGAGAGAGAGCGACAGACGGAGGCGACAATGGAGAGCGAGCGTAAGATCAAACAGGGAACAAAATTTGACTAGTTCTTACTTTAAACCTCAGATCTGCCGCAACAAGAGACAGGATGTGGAGAACTGTCCCAGGCTTCGAACTGACACTGACCGCTGATAAGCCAGGAAGATTGATAAACTGGAGGATTTCACAGGTCCCCCAGGTCTTACAGATACAAGCACCACCGGGACAGGATTTCACAGGTCCCCCAGGTCTTACAGATACAAGCACCACCGGGACAGGATTTCACAGGTCCCCCAGGTCTTACAGATACAAGCACCACCGAGACAAGAGACCATTTCTCTGGTCGGTCTGTTGCACTAGGAAGTGGGAGGCGAACTGGGTTAGAGGAGGAAACATGTCTGCTGCGGCCTTTAGCCAAGTTGTATTCTACAATAGGACAAGTTTAAACTGATGAGTAAAGACGAGTCATACTACAGTGGAAGCGGAAGTCATATTAATAAACCGATCATTGTAAACATGAAGACATTCGTGGAAGTCGAAGTCATATTAATAAACCGATCATTGTAAACATCAAGACTATCGTGGAAGTGGAAGTCACATTAATAAACCGATCATTGTAAACATCAAGACTATAATAGTGGAAGTGGGAGTCATATTAATAAACCGATCATTGTAAACATGAAGACATTCGTGGAAGTCGAAGTCATATTAATAAACCGATCATTGTAAACATCAAGACTATCGTGGAAGTGGAAGTCACATTAATAAACCGATCATTGTAAACATCAAGACTATAATAGTGGAAGCGGAAGTCATATTAATAAACCGATCATTGTAAACATCAAGGTGATAGTGTAAACACAAGACCATCGGCAACCCTTGATTTTAGAAAGGAGGCATTGAGAATGTTATGTAAATAAAAAGTTCGGTCAAACATATAAATATTACAATTTCTTGTCATTTCTAAACTGTCGTTTCCTTCAAATGACTCTTGCCTGTGCACGTAAAGAAGATACTCGTCCTCAAACATTTAACTGCACTAGTTTGCCCGTAATGTCGCACGACATGTTGGACAGCTCTTAGACATGTTCTGTACCAGTGGGACCCGCGTGAATATCCATGCCTGCACACAGAACGTCGAGTCCAAGAACTCTCGCCTTTGACAGGATGGCTGGGAGCGTTGTCTTGTCCACAACCTAAATTTCTCCTCTCTCGTCCCCATCTTTCTATCCTGGACTAGATCTAGCACCGAGCCAATGTCTCTACATATCGCGCAAGTCTTGTGAAAGCATAACGCAATTGATTTGCGACAAGCCGCTATCTCGCGTGATATCACAGAGCATCACTTGCTCTTCCTAATTTGAAGATCGAAGATGCACCTTTCTCCTCTAATGCATCCCCCTCTCCTCCCCGAAAAATGAACAAGTCTAAAAAAGTAAACAAATAAATAAATGGATTGTTTCCCTGTAAATTGAACCTCATGATTTAGGATATTATACACGGAAAAATCCATCTCCTTCCCAGCCGCATGAAATCTAGAGCCCGGCGGCCGTGCCAGATTTATTTTTTAGAAGTGTAATCATTTTATATGCGAGTAAGATACGGAGGTTTGAGTGTCAATACATGAAAACCGGTTAGCCGTCTAGTGAGATTTTATCTCATCGCTTTATGTTTATATATTTTTCTTTGTTTATTAATAACTGTCGTAATTTGATTATATTGCTTTATTTTAAAATTAATTGTTTTCGTGATTCTTGCAGATTTTTCGCACAAGGATATCGCGGCTGAAACCGTAGGAAGAAACCAAAATCTCGGTCTGTAGACTGATGAGGTCTGAATCAAACTCTTGGTCCTTAGGCTAATGAGGTCTGAACCAAACTCTTGGTCCTTAGGCTAATGAGATCTGAACCAAACTCTTGGTCCTTAGGGTAATGAGATCTGAACCAAGCTCTTGGTCCTTAGGCTAATGAGGTCTGAACCAAACTCTTGTCCTTAGGTTAATGAGGTCTGAACCAAACTCTTGGTCCTTAGGCTAATGAGATCTGAACCAAACTCTTTGTCCTTAGGCTAATAAGATCTGAACCAAAATGTTGGTCCTTAGGCTAATGAGATCTGAACCAAACTCTTGGTCCTTAGGCTAATAAGATCTGAACCAAACTCTTGGTCTTTACGCTAATAAGATCTGAACCAAACCCTTGGTCCTTAGGCTAATGAGATCTGAACCAAACTCTTGGTCCTTAGGGTAATGAGATCTGAACCAAGCTCTTGGTCCTTAGGCTAATGAGGTCTGAACCAAACTCTTGTCCTTAGGTTAATGAGGTCTGAACCAAACTCTTGGTCCTTAGGCTAATTAGATCTGAACCAAACTGTTGATCCTTAGGCTAATGAGATCTGAACCAAACTGTTGGTCCTTAGGCTAATGAGATCTGAAACAAACTATTGGTCCTTAGGCTAATGAGATCTGAAACAAACTATTGGTCCTTAGCCTAATGAGATCCGTACCAAACTCTTGGTGCTTAGGCTAATGAGATCTGAAGCAAACTGTTGGTCCTTAGGCTAATGAGATCTGAAACTAACTGTTGGTCCTTAGGCTAATGAGATCTGAACCAAACTCTTGGTCTTTAGGCTAATGAGATCTGATATCTCTTTCGATATTTTGGCTTACTCTCTCTCTCTCTGTCTCTGTCTCTCTCTCTCTCTGTCTCTCTCTCTCTCTCTCTCTCTCTCTCTCTCTCTCTGTCAATATTTTATAATTATTTTGATCTGTATATATCTGTATATATCATCTTTCTCTCGGCATTTGTCACTGTCGCTTTCTCTGATTCACTCTTTTTTTCCCGTTTCTTTCGATATTTTGGCTTACTCTCATTCTCTCTTTCTCTCTCTCTCTCTCTCTCTCTCTCTCTCTCTCTCTCTCTCTCTCTCTCTCTCTCTCTCTCTCTCTGTCAAAATTTTTAATTATTTTGATCTGTATATATCATCTTTCTCTCGGCATTTGTCACTGTCGCTTTCTCTGATTCACTCTTTTTTTCCCGTTTCTTTCGATATTTTGGCTTACTCTCATTCTCTCTTTCTCTCTCTCTCTCTTTCTCTCTCTATTCCTCTTTCTCACTCTTTCTCTCTCATACTCCTCATGCATGTATGAAGACTGGACTTGAAGAAACAAAATGGAATTCAATTTTCCTACAACATATAACTCACTATTTAAAAACATGTTCCTTTTATTTTCCGGCAAATCTGTCTTGATTTTTCTCTAAACTAAACTCATCTTCTAATCTTAGATCTATCGTCATCTTCTAACTTTTAACATAACACCTTAGGGTTCATGTAGTTCATTAATAACAGTAAACAGTAAAACTCTCAATGCCAATTTATTGCCACCTCTTGGATCTGAGTCATTTCTTTGTAGTCTTTTTCAACAGCTAAGCTAGTTTTGATCCATCTGTAATAGGAACAGTATACTCATTTAAACTTTCTTAATTTCAGCCCCTCAATTTGAGTAGAATATCCCAACTGACTAGACTATTTTAGACTGGCTAGATCAATGAATCTTTTCCGACAACCTGAGACTGTAGCTAATGCAATTTGTTAATGATACAACAGCTCTCGTCTGCACCGGATATCCTTGTGCCCAGGCGGTAGCGTCTACGCTTTCCTGTCTGAACTCACTGAGGATTTACGTCTGCTCTATCACGCTTGCTATCTGTCCCCTGTCTCGATACTCTATCACGCTTCTTATCTGTCCACTACCTGGCTACTCTATCACGCTTGCTATCTGAACACTGCCTCGCTGCTCTATCACACTTGCTATTTGTCCACTGCCTGGCTACTCTATCACGCTTGCTATATGTCGTATGTGTCACTGCTCTATCATGCTTGCTGTCTGAACACTGCCTCGCTGCTCTATTACGCTTGCTATATGTCGTATGTGTCGCTGCTCTATCATGCTTGCTATATGACATATGCGCCACTACTCTATCATGCTTGCTATATGTCGTATGTGTCGCTGCTCTATCATGCTTGCTGTCTAAACACTGCCTCGCTGCTCTATCACGCTTGCTATATGTCGTATGTCTCGCTGCTCTATCATGCTTGCTGTCTGAACACTGTCTCGCTGCTCTATCATGCTTACTGTCTGAACACTGTCTCGCTGCTCTATCACGCTTGCTATATGTCGTATGTCTCGCTGCTCTATCATGCTTGCTGTCTGAACACTGCCTCGCTGCTCTATCATGCTTACTGTCTGAACACTGTCTCGCTGCTCTATCACGCTTGCTATATGTCGTATATGTCGCTGATCTATCATGCTTACTGTCTGAACACTGCCTCGCTGCTCTATCATGCTTGCTGTCTGAACACTGCCTCGCTGCTCTATCATGCTTACTGTCTGAACACTGCCTCGCTGCTCTATCATGCTTACTGTCTGAACACTGTCTCGCTGCTCTATCACGCTTGCTATATGTCGTATGTGTCGCTGCTCTATCATGCTTACTGTCTGAACACTGCCTCGCTGCTCTATCATGCTTGCTGTCTGAACACTGCCTCGCTGCTCTATCATGCTTACTGTCTGAACACTGCCTCGCTGCTCTATCATGCTTGCTGTCTGAACACTGCCTCGCTGCTCTATCATGCTTACTGTCTGAACACTGCCTCGCTGTTCTATCATGCTTGCTGTCTGAACACTGCCTCGCTGCTCTATCATGCTTACTGTCTGAACACTGCCTCGCTGCTCTATCATGCTTGCTGTCTGAACACTGCCTCGCTGCTCTATCATGCTTACTGTCTGAACACTGTCTCGCTGCTCTATCATGCTTGCTGTCTGAACACTGTCTCGCTGCTGTATCATGCTTACTGTCTGAACACTGCCTCGCTACTCTATCACGCTTGCTATATGTCGTATGTGTCGCTGCTCTATCATGCTTAATGTCTGAACACTGCCTCGCTGCTCTATCATGCTTGCTGTCTGAACACTGCCTACTTCTCTATCATGCTTACTGTCTGAACACTGTCTCGCTGCTCTATCATGCTTACTGTCTGAACACTGCCTCGCTGCTCTATCATGCTTGCTGTCTGAACACTGCCTCGCTGCTCTATCATGCTTGTTGTCTGAACACTGTCTCGCTGCTCTATCATGCTTGCTGTCTGAACACTGCCTCGCTGCTCTATCATGCTTGCTGTCTGAACACTGCCTCGCTGCTCTATCATGCTTGCTGTCTGAACACTGTCTCGCTGCTCTATCATGCTTGCTGTCTGAACACTCCCTCGCTGCTCTATCATGCTTGCTGTCTGAACACTGCCTCGCTACTCTATCATGCTTGCTGTCTGAACACTGTCTCGCTGCTCTATCATGCTTACTGTCTGAACACTGCCTCGCTGCTCTATCACGCTTGCTATATGTCGTATGTGTCGCTGCTCTATCATGCTTACTGTCTGAACACTGCCTCGCTGCTCTATCATGCTTGCTGTCTAAACACTTTCTCGCTGCTCTATCATGCTTCCTGTCTGAACACTGTCTCGCTGCTCTATCATGCTTACTGTCTGAACACTGCCTCGCTGCTCTATCATGCTTGCTGTCTGAACACTGTCTCGCTGCTCTATCATGCTTGCTGTCTGAACACTGTCTCGCTGCTCTATCATGCTTACTGTCTGAACACTGCCTCGCTGCTCTATCACGCTTGCTATATGTCGTATGTGTCGCTGCTCTATCATGCTTACTGTCTGAACACTGCCTCGCTGCTCTATCATGCTTGCTGTCTGAACACTGCCTCGCTGCTCTATCATGCTTGCTGTCTGAACACTGTCTCGCTGCTCTATCATGCTTACTGTCTGAACACTGCCTCGCTGCTCTATCATGCTTGCTGTCTGAACACTGCCTCGCTGCTCTATCATGCTTGCTATATGTCGTATGTGTCGCTGCTCTATCATGCTTACTGTCTGAACACTGCCTCGCTGCTCTATCATGCTTGCTGTCTGAACACTGCCTCGCTGCTCTATCATGCTTGCTGTCTGAACACTGCCTCGCTGCTCTATCATGCTTACTGTCTGAACACTGTCTCGCTGCTCTATCATGCTTGCTGTCTGAACACTGCCTCGCTGCTCTATCATGCTTACTGTCTGAACACTGCCTCGCTGCTCTATCATGCTTGCTGTCTGAACACTGCCTCGCTGCTCTATCATGCTTGCTGTCTGAACACTGCCTCGCTGCTCTATCATGCTTACTGTCTGAACGCTGTCTCGCTGCTATATCATGCTTGCTGTCTGAAGACTGTCTCGCTGCTCTATCACGCTTGCTATATGTCGTATGTGTCGCTGCTCTATCATGCTTGCTGTCTGAACACTGCCTCGCTGCTCTATCACGCTTGCTATATGTCATATGCGCCGCTACTCTATCATGCTTGCTATATGTCGTATGTGTCGCTGCTCTATCATGCTTGCTGTCTGAACACTGCCTCGCTGCTCTATCACGCTTGCTATATGTCGTATGTGTCGCTGCTCTATCATGCTTGCTGTCTGAACACTGCCTCGCTGCTCTATCACGCTTGCTATATGTCGTATGTGTCGCTGCTCTATCATGCTTGCTGTCTGAACACTGCCTCGCTGCTCTATCATGCTTACTGTCTGAACACTGTCTCGCTGCTCTATCACGCTTGCTATATGTCGTATGTGTCGCTGCTCTATCATGCTTGCTGTCTGAACACTGCCTCGCTGCTCTAACACGCTTGCTATATGATATATGCGCCGCTACTCTATCATGCTTGCTATATGTCGTATGTGTCGCTGCTCTATCACGCTTGCTGTCTGAACACTGCCTCGCTGCTCTATCATGCTTGCTATATGTCGTATGTGTCGCTGCTCTATCATGCTTGCTGTCTGAACACTGCTTGGCTGCTCTATGACGCTTGCTATATGTCGTATGTGTCGCTCTCTATCATGCTTGCTGTCTGAACACTGCCTCGCTGCTCTATCATGCTTGCTATATGTCGTATGTGTTGCTGCTCTATCACGCTTGCTGTCTGAACACTGCCTCGCTGCTCTATCATGCTTGCTATATGTCGTATGTGTCGCTGCTCTATCATGCTTGCTGTCTGAACACTGCCTCGGTGCTCTATCACGCTTGCTATATGTCATATGCGCCGCTACTCTATCATGCTTGCTATATGTCATATGCGCCGCTACTCTATCATGCTTGCTGTCTGAACACTGCCTCGCTGCTCTATCATGCTTGCTATATGTCGTATGTGTCGCTGCTCTATCATGCTTGCTGTCTGAACACTGCCTCGCTGCTCTATCATGCTTGCTATATGTCGTATGTGTCGCTGCTCTATCATGCTTGCTGTCTGAACACTGCCTCGCTGCTCTATCATGCTTGCTATATGTCGTATGTGTCGCTGCTCTATCATGCTTGCTGTCTGAACACTGCCTCGCTGCTCTATCATGCTTGCTGTCTGAACACTGCCTCGCTGCTCTATCATGCTTGCTATATGTCGTATGTGTCGCTGCTCTATCATGCTTGCTGTCTGAACACTGCCTCGCTGCTCTATCATGCTTGCTATATGTCGTATGTGTCGCTGCTCTATCATGCTTGCTGTCTGAACACTGCCTCGCTGCTCTATCACGCTTGCTATATGTCGTATGTGTCGCTGCTCTATCATGCTTGCTGTCTGAACACTGCCTCGCTGCTCTATCATGCTTGCTATATGTCGTATGTGTCGCTGCTCTATCATGCTTGCTGTCTGGACACTGCGTGGCTACTCTATCATGCTTGCTATATGTCGTATGTGTCGCTGCTCTATCATGCTTGCTGTCTGAACACTGCCTCATTGCTCTATCACGCTTACTGTCTGAACACTGCCTAACTGCTCTATCACGCTTACTGTCTAAACACTTTCTCGCTGCTCTATTACGCTTACTGTCTAAACACTTTCTCGCTGCTCTATCACGTTTACTGTCTAAACACTGTCTTGCTGCTCCTTCACCCTTACTGTCTGAACACTGTCTCGTTGCTCTATCACGCTTACTGTCTAAACACTTTCTCGCTGCTCTATCACGCTTACTGTCTAAACACTTTCTCGCTGCTCTATCACGCTTACTGTCTAAACACTGTCTTGCTGCTCCTTCACGCTTACTGTCTGAACACTGTCTCGTTGCTCTATCACGCTTACTGTCTAAACACTTTCTCGCTGCTCTATCACGCTTACTGTGTAAACACTTTCTCGCTGCTCTATCACGCTTGCTGTCTGAACACTGTCTCGCTGCTCTATCATGCTTACTGTCTGAACACTGCCTCGCTGCTCTATCACGCTTGCTATATGTCGTATGTGTCGCTGCTCTATCATGCTTACTGTCTGAACACTGCCTCGCTGCTCTATCATGCTTGCTGTCTGAACACTGCCTCGCTGCTCTATCATGCTTCCTGTCTGAACACTGTCTCGCTCCTCTATCATGCTTACTGTCTGAACACTGCCTCGCTGTTCTATCATGCTTGCTGTCTGAACACTGCCTCGCTGCTCTATCATGCTTGCTGTCTGAACACTGTCTCGCTGCTCTATCATGCTTACTGTCTGAACACTGCCTCACTGCTCTATCACGCTTGCTATATGTCGTATGTGTCGCTGCTCTATCATGCTTACTGTCTGAACACTGCCTCGCTGCTCTATCATGCTTGCTGTCTGAACACTGCCTCGCTGCTCTATCATGCTTGCTGTCTGAACACTGTCTCGCTGCTCTATCATGCTTGCTGTCTGAACACTGCCTCGCTGCTCTATCATGCTTACTGTCTGAACACTGCCTCGCTGCTCTATCATGCTTACTGTCTGAACACTGCCTCGCTGCTCTATCATGCTTGCTGTCTGAACACTGCCTCGTTGCTCTATTATGCTTACTGTCTGAACACTGTCTCGCTGCTATATCATGCTTTCTGTCTGAACACTGTCTCGCTGCTCTATCACGCTTGCTATATGTCGTATGTGTCGCTGCTCTATCATGCTTGCTGTCTGAACACTGCCTCGCTGCTCTATCACGCTTGCTATATGTCATATGCGCCGCTACTCTATCATGCTTGCTATATGTCATATGTGTCGCTGCTCTATCATGCTTGCTGTCTGAACACTGCCTCGCTGCTCTATCACGCTTGCTATATGTCGTATGTGTCGCTGCTCTATCATGCTTGCTGTCTGAACACTGCCTCGCTGCTCTATCACGCTTGCTATATGTCGTATGTGTCGCTGCTCTATCATGCTTGCTGTCTGAACACTGCCTCGCTGCTCTATCATGCTTACTGTCTGAACACTGCCTCGCTGCTCTATCATGCTTGCTGTCTGAACACTGCCTCGCTGCTCTATCATGCTTGCTGTCTGAACACTGCCTCGCTGCTCTATCATGCTTGCTATATGATATCATGCTTGCTGTCTGAACACTGTCTCGCTGCTCTATCATGCTTGCTATATGTCGTATGTGTCGCTGCTCTATCATGCTTGCTGTCTGAACACTGCCTCGCTGCTCTATCATGCTTGCTGTCTGAACACTGCCTCGCTGCTCTATCATGCTTGCTGTCTGAACACTGTCTCGCTGCTCTATCATGCTTGCTGTCTGAACACTGCCTCGCTGCTCTATCACGCTTGCTATATGTCGTATGTGTCGCTGCTCTATCATGCTTGCTGTCTGAACACTGCCTCGCTGCTCTATCACGCTTGCTATATGTCGTATGTGTCGCTGCTCTATCATGCTTGCTGTCTCAACACTGCCTCGCTGCTCTATCATGCTTACTGTCTGAACACTGTCTCGCTGCTCTATCACGCTTGCTATATGTCGTATGTATCGCTGCTCTATCATGCTTGCTGTCTGAACACTGCCTCGCTGCTCTAACACGCTTGCTATATGATATATGCGCCGCTACTCTATCATGCTTGCTATATGTCGTATGTGTCGCTGCTCTATCATGCTTGCTGTCTGAACACTGCCTCGCTGCTCTATCATGCTTGCTATATGTCGTATGTGTCGCTGCTCTATCATGCTTGCTGTCTGAACACTGCCTCGCTGCTCTATCACGCTTGCTATATGTCATATACACTGCCTCGCTGCTCTATCATGCTTGGTGTCTAAATGTCGTATGTGTCGCTGCTCTATCATGCTTGCTGTCTGAACACTGCCTCGCTGCTCTATCATGCTTGCTATATGTCGTATGTGTCGCTGCTCTATCATGCTTGCTGTCTGAACACTGCCTCGCTGCTCTATCATGCTTGCTATATGTCGTATGTGTCGCTGCTCTATCATGCTTGCTGTCTGAACACTGCCTCGCTGCTCTATCATGCTTGCTATATGTCGTATGTGTCGCTGCTCTATCATGCTTGCTGTCTGAACACTGCCTCATTGCTCTATCACGCTTACTGTCTGAACACTGCCTCATTGCTCTATCATGCTTGCTATATGTCATATGCGCCGCTACTCTATCATGCTTGCTGTCTGAACACTGCCTGGGTACTCTATTATGCTTGCTATATGTCGTATGTGTCGCTGCTCTATCATGCTTGCTGTCTGAACACTGCCTCGCTGCTCTATCATGCTTGCTATATGTCGTATGTGTCGCTGCTCTATCATGCTTGCTGTCTGAACACGGCCTCGCTGCTCTATCATGCTTGCTATATCTCGTATGTGTCGCTGCTCTATCATGCTTACTGTCTGAACACGGCCTCGCTGCTCTATCATGCTTGCTATATCTCGTATGTGTCGCTGCTCTATCATGCTTGCTGTCTGAACACTGCCTCGCTGCTCTATCATGCTTGCTGTCTGAACACTGCCTCGCTACTCTATCATGCTTGCTGTCTGAACACTGCCTCGCTGCTCTATCATGCTTGCTATATGTCGTATGTGTCGCTGCTCTATCATGCTTGCTGTCTGAACACTGCCTCGCTGCTCTATCATGCTTGCTGTCTGAACACTGCCTCGCTGCTCTATCATGCTTGCTATATGTCGTATGTGTCGCTGCTCTATCATGCTTGCTGTCTGAACACTGCCTCGCTACTCTATCATGCTTGCTGTCTGAACACTGCCTCGCTGCTCTATCATGCTTGCTATATGTCGTATGTGTCGCTGCTCTATCATGCTTGCTGTCTGGACACTGCGTGGCTACTCTATCATGCTTGCTATATGTCGTATGTGTCGCTGCTCTATCATGCTTGCTGTCTGAACACTGCCTCATTGCTCTATCACGCTTACTGTCTGAACACTGCCTCATTGCTCTATCACGCTTACTGTCTAAACACTGTCTCACTGCTCTATCACGCTTACTGTTTAAACACTTTCTCTTTGCTCTTTCACGCTTACTGTCTAAACACTTTCTCGCTGCTCTATTACGCTTACTGTCTAAACACTTTCTCGCTGCTCTATCACGCTTACTGTCTAAACACTGTCTTGCTGCTCCTTCACCCTTACTGTCTGAACACTGTCTCGTTGCTCTATCACGCTTACTGTCTAAACACTTTCTTGCTGCTCTATCACGCTTACTGTCTAAACACTTTCTCGCTGCTCTATCACGCTTACTGTCTAAACACTGTCTTGCTGCTCCTTCACGCTTACTGTCTGAACACTGTCTCGTTGCTCTATCACGCTTACTGTCTAAACACTTTCTCGCTGCTCTATCACGCTTACTGTCTAAACACTTTCTCGCTGCTCTATCACGCTTACTGTCTAAACACTGTCTTGCTGCTCCTTCACGCTTACTGTCTGAACACTGTGTCGTTGCTCTATCACGCTTACTGTCTAAACACTTTCTCACTGCTCTATCACGCTTACTGTCTGAACACTGTCTTGCTGCTCCTTCACGCTTACTGTCTGAACACTGTCTCGTTGCTCTATCACGCTTACTGTCTGAACACTGTCTCACTGCTCTTTCAAGCTTACTGTCTGAACACTGTCTCGCTGCTCTATTACGCTTACTGTCTGAACACTGCCTCGTTGCTCTGTCACGCTTACTGTCTGAACACTGTCTCGCTGGTCTATCACGCATACTGTCTGAACACTGCCTCGCTACTCTATCACGCTTACTGTATGAACACTGTCTCGTTGCTCTATCACGCTTACTGTCTAAACACTGTCTCGTTGCTCTATCACTCTTACTCTCTGAACACTGTCTAGCTGCTCTATCACGCTTACTGTCTGAACACTGCCTCGCTGCTCTATTGCGCTTACTGTCTGAAAACTTTCTCGGTCGTTCATGCTGTTGTGGATGTCCTATTAATCTTCATCTAGAAAGTTGGCTGTTTTCATCGTCTGCTCTTTTCGAAGACTGTGTCCATCTGAAGTATTTGCGTTGTGTTAAAGCTACGATTCTTGACTTTAAAAAAATAATTTTAATGTCCAAAGCTCTAACCCCGATATCTAGTGAGAATGAAAAACACCAAGAAAGTGTAATTTGAAATAATGTTTTCTGAATTGAGCCAGCTTTATCTATCGGCTGGCATTATCATCGCAAAAATGTTGTTAACTTGTATAAAATAGTTGTGCCTGTAATAATAAAAGTAATAGTACTAGTAAGACCTGCTTCCTCGGTTGTTCCTTCCCAGCTAGCCAAAGCTTTAGAAACCTTTCATTGTCTCCCTTGTTGCGCAGAGCTGCAAGCGTCTGGTAGCAAACACTGAGCAACAACTTCACATGTACAGCCACACAAAAGTTACAATTAAATAGTTTCCATTCTCCATAACTGCTACGATTTTTTTTTAAAACACGTTTGTGGTCTTCATTAAGAGCTTGTTGGAAAAAAACAGATTTTTCTTGTTTCATGCATCGCTGCTAAGAGCCAAAAATAAAAGTACAAAAACTAAAATAATTACATCAGAACGCTGTGTTCTGATTGGCTTAGCTTCTGGCTTTCAGAAAATCGGTTAAGAATTTCCGATCGAAAAGCTTCAACCCTAAAGGTGTGTTATGTGGAGTTTATATCAGAATCTCGGGCATGTAAGGTGGTTCCTTTTTTATAGATATTAATTTTGTTAAGGTATTGTTTATCAAAATTAACCTGAAATTTATTTCCACCATAGTAGCAAATCTGGAATGGAATTGACGTTCTTGAGAGGTTCATAAATCGACACATCCAGATTTGGTGGTTTTAGATTGCAAATCTTTCAACTTACGCAACGTCTTCAGCTCTGGTCAAAGTCCACAAACTGTTGTGAATGATCGGTGAAATCCCGTGTCTGGTTGATTTGTTTTCAAGAGGTCGGTTTGGTACGTGCTAGAAATACACAAACCGCTCCAGACTATCGATGTGACTTCTACAGTCACGTGGCTCTCACGCTGCACCCTAGCCTGATCCGTCCCTGCACCAGCCAGCTCGGTGACAGTCGGCTAGGTCTTACCCTCTAAACCCTACCGTGTTATGGCCGTGTTGTATCTTGTGCTGCTGCCCCTACGCCGTAAGATCTAACATCACAGACTCCTCATTTTACAGTTGTGGAGCTTCCTTTACATGTTTATTTCTTTTCTTGCTCCTTTTTTTTTGTATTTGTGAATGATTCAAACTTCGAAAGTAATTATTACGGTAGAGCTATTTTCCAGGCTGACGCATCGATATTAAATGCTCGTTTGTTCACAGCTGCATCTGAGAATAACACCTGTAATCAGTTCATTTCTTAGGCAGGATAAGACGAAACACAACAATTTATTTTGTTTAAATCCTAAGGGATCGGGAGATTCTCTGTTTGCCGTAGCAACCCATTTCTTGAAAGAACACTGGAGAGAAAAACCGTTTGGGCAGATCGAGCTGAGTCGGCCAATCCTAGAGCTGGTCTTCAGGGAGCGACTCAGTGCTCGGATGTTTGGAGGAGACCTTGACTGGACGCCTCATTAGACGCGGAGTTTTGTCCACTACTAGCTGCAGGTTTACCCAGACTGCCTTGGTCAATAGCGAGGAGCGGAGATGTTACCCAAGCGACGGTCTCTCGGGATTTGATCCGGTTAGAGACAAAATAAGAAGTTAAAGAGATGTCTCTGGTAACACCTTTTAGCATCAGTCAAAGCCTTGATCGTTCCTCAAAGGTGTTGGAATGTCCTGTAGTTTTTGTTCTTGTTTTTTATCATTGCTACCGCTGCTTATTTGTCTTGAATGGTCACGTGAAATAATCCTGGAGCGCTTGTCTCGGAGACTAATTCTGTTTTCAGGACAGGTGACAGAAAAAAACGTCCTCAGAGGTGTCGGAGAGGAACACGATGGCGGCAGAGTCCCACTGGATGATCAGGTGGAAGAGGTAACACGGTTAGGTGCGGGCAACACAGAGAGAGAAACAAAGTGTTCAAACAGCCTGAGAGTGATATAAATGGAGGACCAAAAATATACTGCTCTATACTGTGTGAGATTATAAGGCCTGATGAATTTTCTAGATCTGAAAGCCCATATCTCAGAAGACGCCATGTCTATCGTGAGATGATTAACTCCACCACCGGCTCAGTGAGTCAAAAATTCCATAAGACTTCAGGTCGTGTCTGTCAACAGACGATTGACTCCACAACCGGCTCAATGAGTCAAGAATTCCATCAGACTTCAGGTCGTGTCAGTCAACAGACGATTGACTCCACATGCGGCTCAATGAGTCAAGAATTCCATCAGACTTCAGGTCGTGTCAGTCAACACACGATTGACTCCACAACCGGCTCAATGAGTCAAGAATTCCATCAGACTTCAGGTCGTGTCTGTCAACAGACGATTGACTCCACAACCGGCTCAATGAGTCAAGAATTCCATCAGACTTCAGGTCGTGTCAGTCAACAGACGATTGACTCCACAACCGGCTCAATGAGTCAAGAATTCCATCAGACTTCAGGTCGTGTCAGTCAACAGACGATTGACTCCACAACCAGCTCAATGAGTCAAGAATTCCATCAGACTTCAGGTCGTGTCTGTCAACAGACGATTGACTCCACAACCGGCTCAATGAGTCAAGAATTCCATCAGACTTCAGGTCGTGTCAGTCAACAGACGATTGACTCCACATGCGGCTCAATGAGTCAAGAATTTTATCAGACTTCAGGTAGTGTCTGACATCAGACGATTGACTCCACAACCGGCTCAATGAGTCAAGAACTTCATGGATCTGATTTTAGAAGAAATCAGGACAACAAGTTCATTTGTCTCAGTCAGTTTCCAACATTTTTTTGTTGTGTTCAGAAGTAAAAACAGTTATGCTGTGCTGTCTTTGTGAGTAACAAGTTTGGTTCTTTCAGCTAAAGTGATATTTATAGCACTAAACCTAAAAAAAACCAATACAATTGAAATAAGAAACTAAATCTTTGTAGTTTTTTCAAAGCTTTCATGTTACGCGCTTTCTCATAAAACCCTTCGTCTGTTCTAAATCTATAGGCGGGTGTCCTTTTGGTGATAATTTCTTTATTATTTTACCCTTAAGGTACTCGGTCCTCTGTATAGCCATGTAATTCAAAACCAAAAAATAAGGTATCCTCTTATCAAAGATTTAATCTCCTAATTTCGATTTGATTTTGAAATTTTTTTGAGATTTTTGTATATTGGTGTGAAAGTTATGCGGAGATTTCTTGCCAAGCCGGGAAATATTGGCCAAACAAATCTGATGAGCATTGAAGCTGTTTCATTTATAGACGATTCTTGACATTATTTTTGAGGAGTTTGAAATAATTTATTGAGAGTATTGTTTCCAGTCCTGTTCTTTTTTTACAACAACAATGACAATAAACTGAAAACTAGCTTTGCTTTTCCGCAATTAGAGAAATCGTGAAAGTATACCCTTGCTCCAGATGTTGATACCTTTATAATATCCTGTCTTTAGAAAAAAATTGGATATAACAACCGAATGAAACGTCCAAAACTCCTCGTCAGGCAGGGAGCAGCCAGTGGTCCTCGAACCAGTGGAGTAACGTATCAGGGCGAGCGCCTTGCATCGCGAACATCAGCGCATCAATTTGTCACGTCAAGACGGAGAATCGTCTAGGGACACGTACAGGCGTAAGAAGCTGGTTTATTCGGAGCTCACACCCAACTCAGTTGCCTCCAACATCATTACCAGAGAGTAAATAAAAAAACAAGAGTCGCAGTTTCCCATGCTGTAGATCTAAGCCTGCAGAATGGCCGGATTTTATTTACCTCATATTGGCCCCCAAAATAGATAGAATGCTGATCTCATCCTAAGATTTCTTTTATTTTTATTAGTTGCTGAAAACTGCATTGCATAACATTGTTGTTAGTTGTACTTCGGATTTTTTACTCCTAATACCTTTGTCTGTAGATAAAGAATGAGGATTTAACTTTGAGAACCAAAATAAGAGTCCGGGCAAGTTAGCTGCTATCTGTTTGCTATCTGTCTGCTATCTGTCTGCACTGAAGACCAAAAGACTGGGAACTCTGCAGAAGGACAGAGCTGATGATTTAAATATTTCAGATTTCCGGAATTGAGATATTCTAGAAACGTCTGGATTATCTGCCTGTCAGAGTAATAATGTCAAATCTGGAAACCTTTCTCGAAGATAAAATAAAAGCGCTGCGTGTAACTCTGACCTCTGATTAAAGTAGCTTATACTTCCAAGCCATCGGCGGTCAAAACGGAACCGGTCTGTTACTGATAAATAATTGGCCTTTGTTTAAAAAAACAAAACCGACAGAAAGATTCAAGAGGATTAAGCGGAGATAGAAATGTATAGATTCGAAGAATAAATGAGTCAATTCTTTAGAATCTAGAGTATTAATTGTAGAGTACTGTAAACATAAGAGCAAATGTGTGCGTGGAGAGGGAAGCGAAAGTCAAGGACGACAAAATGTAGTATAGAGACAACGACGCACAAACCAACTAAACATATCACAATAAACATAGAGAGATTATACAGAAATCTGAGATTAGTGATGTGTAGAGTAGAGGGTAAAGGTGTGACCAAATCCACAAGATAAAGTCAGGAAAGCAGGGTGAAATATTGTGCAAGATTCACAAACAGCCATACTCTCTCTCTCTCTCTCTCTCTCTCTCTCTCTCTCTCTCTCTCTCTCTCTCTCTCTCTCTCTCTCTCTCTCTCTATATATATATATATATATATATATATATATATATATCTTTCTCTCTCTCTCTCGTTCTCTCTCTCAGTGTGTGTCTCTCTCCCGCCCATCTCTCTCAATCTAATTATCTATCTATCTCCATGTCTGTTTTGACTAAAGATTCCATAGCACTAAGAATTACAACAATATCTAGAGAGGCTCCATTTGCATCGGCAGCTTTCAGGAATCGTTTTTTACCTCTTCAATTCTCTTAAGATTGCGAAAGAAACGAATGAAAAAAAATGATTTCATCACAACGACATGGCTAGGTTGACTGTTTTGGGAACAATGCCATTTTATTTGCAGTTTGGGAAAGATTGTGTCACAGGGAAACGCTTTGTTCCGCACCAAACGATAAAAGCATTACCAGCTGGGCTCATTTCTCCTCCTAGGAAAACCATCAGAGATCAGGGCAGAATGCGGGTCGGTGGTTCTGATTGGCTAATCGAATCAGGAAGTCAGAGCAAGCGGCTACCCTGTGCTCACACTTCAGTCCTGTGTGGACGTGGTCCTCTTCGCTTGTCTCCTCTCTTAGGTCTTTCCGTCATTAAATTTAGCTCAATAATCTGAGCAATTGACAGCTTATTTCAAATATTTCTTTATATGTAGAAAAAAGATAGAATATCAAATATCGCTGGATCTGTCAGTCCCGTGAACCCGCTGTCTACTGATTTGTGTTTAGAGCTGATGGAAGATTTCTCTCGGGTATTAGTTTTCTTCTTTTTTCTGAAGTCACAAGCATTCGTCAAAACATTTTAAAAAAATAACAAGCACGAGAATCGTAAGAAACCTTAGTTCTGCAAAAAACTGTTCCCACTGTAAACAGTCTGCAATACAAGCAAATTGTTAGCCAGATTCCAAAAAAAAAATTAACCTCAGATGAGAAATTTTAAAGGCATGGAGCAAACAAAATGTGGGTGAGAAAGAAGAGCGAGAGAAGGAAGAGAGGGAGAGAGAGAGAGAGAGAGAGAGAGAGAGAGAGAGAGAGAGAGCGAGATTCTTGTTTCTCCTAACAACGGGATTTTGGAACACTATGAAGCTGTTGTGACAAGATTTTTAATGATCTTAGCATCCGTGTTAAGTGCTCAAAATTACAACAGGTACAAGGATAGGGGAAGAATATTCCTCATGAACTACCATTTATAGAACAAAGATGGAACTAAAAAGATGTGTATACAGATAATTATTTTCTGTTCTCCTAATTTCTTCTATTTATTTTTTCAATGTTTATGAATATTATACAATTTTCTCCCTGTTCTTTGTCCATCTCTCTCTCTCTCTCTCTCTCTCTCTCTCTCTCTCTCTCTCTCTCTCTCTCTCTCTCTCTCTATCTATCTATCTATCTCTCTCTTCAGTCACTTTTCTCTCTCTATCTCTCTCTCCCTCTCTCTTTCTCTCGTTCTGTCAGTCACTATACTTTTTTCTCCTTGGTGAACTCCCGTTCTTCCTCTCCCGGTTGCCTCAAGCCAACAGAACAGAATCACAGACCCACGCTAAACAAGCTGAGATTTGGAATTGCCAAATAAAGGTTCAAGGTATCAGCTGAAGACAAACAAGTTACATGGATTTTGTTTCTAGAAATCTAGAACTCAACTGTGATAAGATTTTTTTCAGTTTTCACAGCTTAAGATTTTTCCGAGATCACACTCACTTGCTGAAAGTATGGAAAGCATTATCATGGGATCTAAACAAAGAACGACAGTGAATGTATGAACAATCTCTCTCTCTCTCTCTCTCTCTCTCTCTCTCTCTCTCTCTCTCTCTCTCTCTCTCTCTCTCTCTCTCTCTCTCTCTCTCTCCCTCTCTCCCTCCCTCTCTCCCTCTCTCTCTCTCTTTCTCTCTCTCTCTCTTTATTTTTCTTTCTCTCTCACTCTCTCTCTTTCTCTCAATCTCTGTCTATTTCTCTCTCTCTCAATCTCTCTCTATTTCTCTCTATTTCTCTCTCTCTTTCTCTATCTCACTGTCTCTCTATTTCTCTTTCTTTCTCTCACTCTCTCTTCCTTTCTCTCTCTCGCTCGCTCTCTCCTTCTCTCTCTTTCTTTCTTTCTTTCTATCTTTTTTCTCTCTTTTCTGTCCTTTTCTCTGTTAACCTATGTACCTCTCACACAGTCGCTTTTCTTTTATCTCTCTCACATTCTCTCGAACTGTTTATTCCCTCTAACTCTTTTTTTTCGTTCCTGTTCCCTTACGTTTTCTGTCCTCTTTACACGACTCTATCCCTTTTTATTTATTTCTTTTCGATAGTATGTTTTATCTGTCCTTTTACATCTCCCTCCTTCCTCCTGTCATTTCGTGCAAGGAGAAACTTACATTGTTTCTCTTATTTAAAAAAAGAGTCAGATCTTTTGAACCGCCTTGTTGGATTTCTTGCGATTGAAATAAGATTCAAAACTCTTGAAAGATTAATTTACACAAAGTTTAGTTTCTCAATAGATGGATTCTCCATATTGGCTGAATACTCCGCTAGTATGAGGAGAGGCCCTCTGGAGGTAACAACTTAGGAGGCCAGGATTGGGGAGGGAGAGGGTGTTCTCTTAGGAAGAGTAGTGATGTTTATCTTACTTTTTTTTAAGCTGCTCTAATAAGGTTGTAGCGTGTTTGAAAGCCAGAGAAATCATACCGATAAGAGGCTGAAATCAGAGAGTATAAAAGAGTCAAGTTTACAGTAAGTTGTTATTTGTATTCTAAAGAAACTTTATTCTAAAACCTGGGAATATTTAACGTTCCAAAACTTTTCTTTTGGTTTCTGAAGTAGAATCTAAATATAAAAAAAATGTTAATTGTTTGAGCAATACTTCACGATTCTGACGCTAGGCCGTCCATTGTGCGCTGCAGTGATCATGGGTTTTAGTGATATGTCGGCGTTGGTTGATGGGGAAAAAAAGCATTGACTGTCTTTTTTTTGTTACTGCGGAGGGGAGAAGGGAGATTTTCAATAAAATTAACGGAACAATAGAAGACAGCGGCCGTTTCCTGTTCAGCACCAATAGCGATGCTTATGACCAGTCTTCAGTAATGACGAGAAATCCACAGGCTTAACCTGGATCAGCACAAAACCGGGTACCTCGAACCGGATCCAATAAGACACGTTGAGACTCGGACGTGGGGCCACTTCACAGGTTGAACCTGGATCAGCACAAAACCGGGTACCTCGAACCGGATCCAATAAGACACGCTGAGACTCGGACGTGGGGCCACTTCACAGGTTGGAGTGAACCTGGATCAGCACAAAACCGGGTACCTCGAACCGGATCCAATAAGACACGCTGAGACTCGGACGTGGGGCCACTTCACAGGTTGGAGTGAACCTGGATCAGCACAAAACTGGATACCTCGAACAGGAACCAATAAGACACGCTGAGACCCGGACGTGGGGCCACTTCACAGGTTGGAGTGAACCTGGATCAGCACAAAACTGGATACCTCGAACCGGATCCAATAAGACACGCTGAGACCCGGACGTGGGGCCACTTCACAGGTTGAACCTGGATCAGCACAAAACTGGATACCTCGAACCGGATCCAATAAGACACGCTGAGACCCGGACGTGGGGCCACTTCACAGGTTGGAGTGAACCTGGATCAGCACAAAACCGGGTACCTCGAACCGGATCCAATAAGACACGCTGAGACTCGGACGTGGGGCCACTTCACAGGTTGGAGTGAACCTGGATCAGCACAAAACCGGGTACCTCGAACCGGATCCAATAAGACACGCTGAGACTCGGACGTGGGGCCACTTCACAGTCTTCGGCTGGCAAAATCTTCGTTTCTATTTTGCCGGATGTGTTATACTTCTGACCAGACTGATGTCACAGTGGCCATGTATGAGTGGAAGTAGCCGCCCCAGTGTCAGACTGTCACACGGTGCTGGTCAACCGTTCACGGCTAGGTGAGGTTTCTACAGGAATTCTCACAGTACTTCTGACCAAAGGCTTGTATCAATACAAATTCTAGGGCGGCTTTAAAACCTGTAACTTTCTTTTATTATTCTGTGATGCTTTGTTCTTGGTTGTGAAATGTTGGAGCTATATAAGCTTTATAATCCATTGGTCTTCGCCAAGTGCAGGTATATCAAGCTAGAGTGTAATGTTATTTCATGGTTTTTCATCGTAAACGAAAACAATAAAACACTAAAGGCTTTAATATGATACAGCTAAATTACCTTGTTGTAGGTACATATTGGGCAACCTTTGTTTTTGGACACAAGATCCAGTTTACAGAAAAGGATAATGAAGCTTTGTTAACTGCTTCCTTCGGAGTGGCATCATGAAGTCTGTTCTGCTTAACGATGCAATAAATTGAATGAATTTGTGTCTGATTGTTCCGGCAGTTTGGCCTTGGGGAGAAAATGGTCTTGTCGTGTGAGTCCCCCACTGTGCGTTAACTTGAACACGACGTTACGCTGGCGGGCGCGGGCGCGGGCTGGGCTCTGACTCTCTAGTTCGGTGGACCGTATGATCCTTTCTCTTCCTTTTTTTCACAAGCCATTTTGCCTCTCAGCTGATGCTGTTTCTAGCGTAAAGTCTGGCGCTAACAAAAGCAGGCAGAAAAAGTTATTGATCCGTGAATCCGTGCTGTATCCAAACCGATAAATCAGACACACGATACCTGTCTAGAAAATGTTATTCTTAGTTTCAACCAATCTCAAATTTGACCATAAGAAGTTATTGTTTATTGGGCTGAGGACCCTCAGCAGTTGCTGTACATCCTTGTTGACCAGACACTCTGTCCAAGAGTTGGGTCAGCAGAGACTGTCGAGCTCCTGGGCCGCGCCTGCGACGCGCCTGATTCTAAAGAAAAAAAGTTTCAGTGACAGAGAGAGCGGATACGGTAACAAAGTAAATTACGAATCTAACCTTATCGCTGTGAGTTCTACCTTCTGTAAAGTTCCTCAATGTGCAGTGCTTTGATCCTCTCCACGTTTGTTTGGGGGAGCAGCTCAACCTCACACAGAAGCTCAACTCGTACATGAAGTCCTGTTCTCTAGATGGCGGAGGGTTACGTTTTGTGGAAATGAATCAATTTCAAGTCATGTATCTCTGAGTGTATTTCTATAATCGTGAGTAAACCTGAAACATCATTTCTATTGACTGACTAGACAAGTTAGGCTTGAAGCTTAAACAGAACTCAACGCTAATTCTTCATCTGTGCGCGACACCAAACCAGGTCTTGGTTCAGTCTGGCTGCAGTCTAGGGTCTAATTACAGGCCTGGTTCGGAATATCATAATGACAACAAACTGAAACTGTGCAGAGCGGAAGAGAATGATGAACACATCTTTCTGCTGGTGACGAGTATAGCGACTTCAAGTCTGCTTCCATGATTGTAAGGTCACACTTCGATTATAGGGACTTCAAGTCTGCTTCCATGATTGTAAGGTCACACTTCGATTATAGGGACTTCAAGTCTGCTTCCATGATTGTAGGGTCACACTTCGATTATAGGGACTTCAAGTCTGCTTCCATGATTGTAGGGTCACACTTCGATTATAGGGACTTCAAATCTGCTTCCATGATTGTAGGGTCACACTTCGATTATAGGGACGTCAAGTCTGCTTCCATGATTGTAGGGTCACACTTCGATTATAGGGACTTCAAGTCTGCTTCCATGATTGTAGGGTCACACTTCGATTATAGGGACTTCAAGTCTGCTTCCAAGATTGTAGGGTCACACTTCGATTATAGGGACGTCAAGTCTGCTCCCATGATTGTAGGGTCACACTTCGATTATAGGGACGTCAAGTCTGCTCCCATGATTGTAGGGTCACACTTCGATTATAGGGACGTCAAGTCTGCTCCCATGATTGTAGGGTCACACTTCGATTATAGGGACGTCAAGTCTGCTCCCATGATTGTAGGGTCACACTTCGATTATAGGGACTTCAAGTCTGCTCCCATGATTGTAGGGTCACACTTCGATTATAGGGACTTCAAGTCTGCTCCCATGATTGTAGGGTCACACTTCGATTATAGGGACGTCAAGTCTGCTCCCATGATTGTAGGGTCACACTTCGATTAAAGGGACTTCAAATCTGCTTCCATGATTGTAGGATCAGACTTTCAATGAGAGAGAGTGGAGGATCAAGAGAAAAGCTTTATCGAATTATAATGGTTGACCTGACGTTGAAGACCAGGCAAGATCCCCGATCTGTGAAATAGTTGACTAACTACTCAATAAAATGTTGAGGTTTAAAAATTATGTGAAATTCATCGTAGATTAGAAACATGAATTTGTTTTTTTCTCTACCGATGGTGACATAACGTATCTTAAGAACAACCTAATTCCCAGCTCAGGGGATAGCGCATCAGTTTCACACTCAGTGGGCGCGGGCCTGTAACAGTGAGAAATTCGTCATTGATAAAAAATTAAAATCATTTTGCTGTGATCTAGCCTTCCGTTTTACAACTGAAGTTAACTAGTTGGTTTATTTCGTTTTAACTAGAAAATCATAAGGTTAAAAATTTTCGTTTCATCATTCATACGCTCAAATATTCTCGATTCATAACAAAATTATTAAAATCCATGTTTAGCGCTAGAGGCAGTCCCGTGTGGTCGCACTGTATCGTAGGAGTCCATTAATCCACTTAATTAGCCCAGGATTTGAGACAACAGAGATTGTATTTGTTTTTACGCAAATTATTTTCAAGTTAACTAGGTTCACACAGTCTAACGGGTACGAACAGCAAACAAAGCAAAAAGTATATTTTGTTCTCGTTACCAAATAGATCTAGGGTGACCTCAAGACAAGCAAGAAAACCAGATAGACAGAAAGGGTATGTAATCCTTTCGATATTTCGGTTCTTCGGCCATCCATGGATCTCTTGATACACAGATTTCGAGACTGAGAGGAGCAGGTGGCTCGTTGTCTAGCTGCATGCCTTGAATGGTGAGTTCGAGTGAAAGTTCTCATCTTTTCACATTATCCTTGCCTGGCATACATTTGTGTAGTGGGCAAAGCATTCTCTACATCCCCTGGCAGAGGTCGATCTATATCGATTGACAAAAAGCCAAACCTGTTTTACAATTGCAGCGATAATAAACTTTGAATAGACGAATCACAGTATCAGTCGTGCGAAAAGTCATAATGGCTGATATTTAAATAAAAAAGTAAATAAACGAAAGGAGATATTCCTGGCCATGATTTGCCGCTGATGTAAGAGTTTTTTTAAGATCACAAAGTACCGGCCGGTTTCGATATGCGCAACTGGAGATCGGAAGCTCTGTAGCCCTCCAGCCAACCACAGTCGGCGAATCTCGCATTTCAGTCGGCCACTTTTGTGTTTTCCAAGGAAGTAGAAACTGTTGATTGATCCAACATTGACGTTGCTCTAGTAGATAAGACTGGAGTGAGATTGGTCGCTCCCGATCATTTTCTCTTCGCTCAATGGATTACTCGACCTGGTAGTGGGCAAAGTCTGGAGTTATTTCGGTACTTCATATAATCATATCAATGGAATTTCGAAATGCAACAAAGAGGATAGATTCGCTATATAATCGGAGGACGCTTCACTCACCCCCAGTACACCAGACCTGGAGCTCACGTTAAACAAACCCACGCACTCCAGACAAGGACTTTAACACTGAGCACTCTTGAATTCCCTGTTCACAAAACACTGACCTGTGATTTGTTCAACTTCAAGATGGAGCTGAGGTCAATATGAGCTGAACAGAATTTCTTCTAACGATATGGTTCTTGGTTGCTTTGGTAACGGAAAAATGGAAAGTTGAGCACCATTGAAAATCGAGGACGGCACTCAAGTCTTAAGGAAACCTGCCCCCTAAAAAATGATATCAGTCGGTTGTGTAGAAATATATTATTTCCATATGATATAGACTTTACAACAGATTGCGAAAATTCTGTAAAAACCCTTGTACCTTTAGAAATTAAATATTTCATTCTCTCTCTCTCTCTCTCTCTCTCTCTCTCTCTCTCTCTCTCTCTCTCTCTCTCTCTCTCTCTCTCTCTCTCTCTCTGTGTCTGTGTCTGTCTCTCTCTGTCTCTGTCTCTGTCTGTCTCTGTCTCTGTCTGTCTGTCTGTCTGTCTGTCTGTCTGTCTGTCTGTCTGTCTCTCTCTCTCTCTCTCTCTCTCTCTCTCAAGATTTTTAGATTGAGAAGGCCTTTAATGCTAGCATTGAAATCAGGTGGTTGTGACGTAGATGTAACTAAACTAAACTTTCGAGTTTTGGTGAAGTCAAAATAAGTTTAGGTTATCGTGCTTGTTCAACTTAAATTGTTTAGACAAACGGCAAAGGTGGCAAGTCAGACAATAGACAGTAGCTCAACTAGCAGCAGACTTGACTTTTAGTAAGCAAGAAATGATTGGTAGGCTCGTAATGTTTCTTGTACAGCTTGTGTTACATCATAAACGCCGATTTTAGTGAGTTTCAGTGTAATCGGACTACTAGCTTCAGAAACCCTCTTACTTTGGAAAAGAGAAAGGGGGGGGGGGGGGGGCGACTCTTCATAATAAAGTACTCTATATCAACAATATTGAGTTTTCCAAGAACCCCAGGAACATTTTCAACGCTGCACCACTAGATGAGTTGTGGATCCTGATCTAACAATCAGGTGCTCAACTGGATTGATTGAGTTTCAATCAGGTGAAATCTATTTAAGCCGCAGCAGCGTTTGAATTACTCGGCTCGAACCAGCCTGAAAGCCAATCAGTGAAGTTCACTGTGGAGCACCTCTGTCCACTTTGTGTGAGAGATTGCGGCCTGCTCTAGACTGGTCAGTGGACTCAAACCACAGAGACCAGACCCGGCGAATTAGTCGTCATCAATGACCACTGACTGAGAGACCAGAAGAAAACACCAATTGCATTTCAGGAGGGGGGGGTGGGAATCAAATTCCATTTAGTGTACAGGTTGTAACGGTTTGAGATTCAACGACTAACATTGTAAGGAAAGAGGGGGGGGGGGGGAGAAAGATGGGGACGCTCAATTGTCATGCTTGCTTGGAGTAGATAATTTTCTCTTCCTGCCAGCCCCAGAAACTCCTGATACAAACTTCATTCCTTATGCTAAAACGTCAAACTTCATTCCTTATGCTACAACCCCAAACTTCATTCCTTATGCTATAACCCCAAACTTCATTCCTTATGCTATAGCCCCAAACTTCATTCCTTATGCTATAACCCCAAACTTCATTCCTTATGCTATAACCCCAAACTTCATTCCTTATGCTATAACCCCAAACTTCATTCCTTATGCTATAACCCCAAACTTCATTCCTTATGCTATAACCCCAAACTTCATTCCTTATGCTATAACCCCAAACTTCATTCCTTATGCTATAACCCCAAACTTCATTCCTTATGCTATAACCCCAAACTTCATTCCTTATGCTATAACCCCAAACTTCATTCCTTATGCTATAACCCCAAACTTCATTCCTTATGCTATAACCCCAAACTTCATTCCTTATGCTATAACCCCAAACTTCATTCCTTATGCTATAACCCCAAACTTCATTCCTTATGCTATAACCCCAAACTTCATTCCTTATGCTATAACCCCAAACTTCATTCCTTATGCTATAACCCCAAACTTCATTCCTTATGCTATAACCCCAAACTTCATTCCTTATGCTATAACCCCAAACTTCATTCCTTATGCTATAACCCCAAACTTCATTCCTTATGCTATAACCCCAAACTTCATTCCTTATGCTATAACCCCAAACTTCATTCCTTATGCTATAACCCCAAACTTCATTCCTTATGCTATAACCCCAAACTTCATTCCTTATGCTATAACCCCAAACTTCATTCCTTATGCTATAACCCCAAACTTCATTCCTTATGCTATAACCCCAAACTTCATTCCTTATGCTATAACCCCAAACTTCATTCCTTATGCTATAACCCCAAACTTCATTCCTTATGCTATAACCCCAAACTTCATTCCTTATGCTATAACCCCAAACTTCATTCCTTATGCTATAACCCCAAACTTCATTCCTTATGCTATAACCCCAAACTTCATTCCTTATGCTATAACCCCAAACTTCATTCCTTATGCTATAACCCCAAACTTCATTCCTTATGCTATAACCCCAAACTTCATTCCTTATGCTATAACCCCAAACTTCATTCCTTATGCTATAACCCCAAACTTCATTCCTTATGCTATAACCCCAAACTTCATTCCTTATGCTATAACCCCAAACTTCATTCCTTATGCTATAACCCCAAACTTCATTCCTTATGCTATAACCCCAAACTTCATTCCTTATGCTATAACCCCAAACTTCATTCCTTATGCTATAACCCCAAACTTCATTCCTTATGCTATAACCCCAAACTTCATTCCTTATGCTATAACCCCAAACTTCATTCCTTATGCTATAACCCCAAACTTCATTCCTTATGCTATAACCCCAAACTTCATTCCTTATGCTATAACCCCAAACTTCATTCCTTATGCTATAACCCCAAACTTCATTCCTTATGCTATAACCCCAAACTTCATTCCTTATGCTATAACCCCAAACTTCATTCCTTATGCTATAACCCCAAACTTCATTCCTTATGCTATAACCCCAAACTTCATTCCTTATGCTATAACCCCAAACTTCATTCCTTATGCTATAACCCCAAACTTCATTCCTTATGCTATAACCCCAAACTTCATTCCTTATGCTATAACCCCAAACTTCATTCCTTATGCTATAACCCCAAACTTCATTCCTTATGCTATAACCCCAAACTTCATTCCTTATGCTTTAGCCCCAAACTTCATTCCTTATGCTATAACCCCAAACTTCATTCCTTATGCTATAACCCCAAACTTCATTCCTTATGCTATAACCCCAAACTTCATTCCTTATGCTATAACCCCAAACTTCATTCCTTATGCTATAACCCCAAACTTCTTTCTTTCCACCCTTGCAGTTTCATGACCGCGCCGACTGCTACAAACCTACCTTGAATAGTTCAAAGATGATGATTGGATACAGTCTGTCTACTTCAAGACAATTTTCGTTAAAACTTCACTGCTGTTTTCTAGCATAAGAAACTTGATCCAGTCAGGCAATGTCATCTGGTTGAAGTTTCTGCGGGCGCCATAACATGTAAGCAGCGAGTCATCCACCGCAGCAGGTTTTATGGTGTGAATCTAGCGCCGCGAAGTAACGGCGAGATGTAAGCAGCAGGAGTCATCCACCGCAGCAGGTTTTATGGTGTGAATCTAGCGCCGCGAAGTAACGGCGAGATGTAAGTAGCGAGTCACCCACCGCAGCAGGTTTTATGGTGTGAATCTAGCGCCGCGAAGTAACGGCGAGATGTAAGTAGCGAGTCACCCACCGCAGCAGGTTTTATGGTGTGAATCTAGCGCCGCGAAGTAACGGCCAGATGTAAGTAGCGAGTCACCCACCGCAGCAGGTTTCATGGTGTGAATCTAGCGCCGCGAAGTAACGGCCAGATGTAAGTAGCGAGTCACCCACCGCAGCAGGTTTTATGGTGTGAATCTAGCGCCGCGAAGTAACGGCCAGATGTAAGTAGCGAGTCACCCACCGCAGCAGGTTTGATGGTGTGAATCTAGCGCCGCGAAGTAACGGCCAGATGTAAGTAGCGAGTCACCCACCGCAGCAGGTTTTATGGTGTGAATCTAGCGCCGCGAAGTAACGGCCAGATGTAAGTAGCGAGTCACCCACCGCAGCAGGTTTTATGGTGTGAATCTAGCGCCGCGAAGTAACGGCGAGATGTAAGTAGCGAGTCACCCACCGCAGCAGGTTTTATGGTGTGAATCTAGCGCCGCGAAGTAACGGCGAGATGTAAGTAGCGAGTCACCCACCGCAGCAGGTTTTATGGTGTGAATCTAACACCGCGAAGTAACGGCGAGATGTAAGTAGCGAGTCACCCACCGCAGCAGGTTTTATGGTGTGAATCTAGCGCCGCGAAGTAACGGCCAGATGTAAGTAGCGAGTCACCCACCGCAGCAGGTTTTATGGTGTGAATCTAGCGCCGCGAAGTAACGGCCAGATGTAAGTAGCGAGTCACCCACCGCAGCAGGTTTTATGGTGTGAATCTAGCGCCGCGAAGTAACGGCCAGATGTAAGTAGCGAGTCACCCACCGCAGCAGGTTTTATGGTGTGAATCTAGCGCCGCGAAGTAACGGCCAGATGTAAGTAGCGAGTCACCCACCGCAGCAGGTTTTATGGTGTGAATCTAGCGCCGCGAAGTAACGGCCAGATGTAAGTAGCGAGTCACCCACCGCAGCAGGTTTTATGGTGTGAATCTAGCGCCGCGAAGTAACGGCCAGATGTAAGTAGCGAGTCACCCACCGCAGCAGGTTTTATGGTGTGAATCTAGCGCCGCGAAGTAACGGCCAGATGTAAGTAGCGAGTCACCCACCGCAGCAGGTTTTATGGTGTGAATCTAGCGCCGCGAAGTAACGGCCAGATGTAAGTAGCGAGTCACCCACCGCAGCAGGTTTTATGGTGTGAATCTAGCGCCGCGAAGTAACGGCCAGATGTAAGTAGCGAGTCACCCACCGCAGCAGGTTTTATGGTGTGAATCTAGCGCCGCGAAGTAACGGCCAGATGTAAGTAGCGAGTCACCCACCGCAGCAGGTTTTATGGTGTGAATCTAGCGCCGCGAAGTAACGGCCAGATGTAAGTAGCGAGTCACCCACCGCAGCAGGTTTTATGGTGTGAATCTAGCGCCGCGAAGTAACGGCGAGATGTAAGTAGCGAGTCACCCACCGCAGCAGGTTTTATGGTGTGAATCTAGCGCCGCGAAGTAACGGCCAGATGTAAGTAGCGAGTCACCCACCGCAGCAGGTTTTATGGTGTGAATCTAGCGCCGCGAAGTAACGGCCAGATGTAAGTAGCGAGTCACCCACCGCAGCAGGTTTTATGGTGTGAATCTAGCGCCGCGAAGTAACGGCCAGATGTAAGTAGCGAGTCACCCACCGCAGCAGGTTTTATGGTGTGAATCTAGCGCCGCGAAGTAACGGCCAGATGTAAGTAGCGAGTCACCCACCGCAGCAGGTTTTATGGTGTGAATCTAGCGCCGCGAAGTAACGGCCAGATGTAAGTAGCGAGTCACCCACCGCAGCAGGTTTTATGGTGTGAATCTAGCGCCGCGAAGTAACGGCCAGATGTAAGTAGCGAGTCACCCACCGCAGCAGGTTTTATGGTGTGAATCTAGCGCCGCGAAGTAACGGCGAGATGTAAGTAGCGAGTCACCCACCGCAGCAGGTTTTATGGTGTGAATCTAGCGCCGCGAAGTAACGGCCAGATGTAAGTAGCGAGTCACCCACCGCAGCAGGTTTTATGGTGTGAATCTAGCGCCGCGAAGTAACGGCCAGATGTAAGTAGCGAGTCACCCACCGCAGCAGGTTTTATGGTGTGAATCTAGCGCCGCGAAGTAACGGCCAGATGTAAGTAGCGAGTCACCCACCGCAGCAGGTTTTATGGTGTGAATCTAGCGCCGCGAAGTAACGGCCAGATGTAAGTAGCGAGTCACCCACCGCAGCAGGTTTTATGGTGTGAATCTAGCGCCGCGAAGTAACGGCCAGATGTAAGTAGCGAGTCACCCACCGCAGCAGGTTTTATGGTGTGAATCTAGCGCCGCGAAGTAACGGCCAGATGTAAGTAGCGAGTCACCCACCGCAGCAGGTTTTATGGTGTGAATCTAGCGCCGCGAAGTAACGGCCAGATGTAAGTAGCGAGTCACCCACCGCAGCAGGTTTTATGGTGTGAATCTAGCGCCGCGAAGTAACGGCCAGATGTAAGTAGCGAGTCATCCACCGCAGCAGGTTTTATGGTGTGAATCTAGCGCCGCGAAGTAACGGCCAGATGTAAGTAGCGAGTCACCCACCGCAGCAGGTTTTATGGTGTGAATCTAGCGCCGCGAAGTAACGGCCAGATGTAAGTAGCGAGTCACCCACCGCAGCAGGTTTAATGGTGTGAATCTAGCGCCGCGAAGTAACGGCCAGATGTAAGTAGCTTGTTAGATCCGTCCAGATAAGACTACCAGAAAGGATCGAATCATTTCACCGGTGAACAAAGATTACCTAGAGATCTCTTCAATAAACGCACACGGCTGGTTATATCGTGTGGGTGGCATTACTCGCACGGAATAGTACATTCCAAATATCACAAGAAACTTAAGGTCATTTAGGAAAAAACGTGCAAGTACGTCTTAACTGGCCGTGTTTCACGATAGTTAATGTTCTGATATGTTCTAATAAAGAGTTATCGACTAGGAGTGCAGTATTGACAAAACTAAGCACAGTTTACATCTTTCGAAGTTTTTTGTGGGTGGCAGGGAGTGGTAGAGAAGTGTCATCTCACAGATTGAGTTAACACAAAGGTCGGCTGGGTTAGGATGGGGGAGACCAGTGTTTGACCACATGGGAGAAAGTTTTTTTTAATTGTAATAATAATAATAATAATAATAATAATAATAATAATAATAATAATAATAATAATAATAATAATAATAATAATAATAATAATAATAATAATAATAATAATAATAATAATAATAATAATAATAATAATAATAATAATTTTCGTTAAGATTACTTCTTTAACCCTAACTGGTCCCGATCGACTGTTTTGTAGTGGGTTTTTTTTTACAAACTCCATCGGAATGTTCTCAGACACGGCAGTTCTGACGGCCATGTTGGTCGAACCTCGTATCTCTCGTTACCATGACGAACCTAACAAAATCTTGGTCATGGCGCCCTCACATCGAGAGAAACTGAAAAAGCGGGCCGAAAAAAAAAAAAAAACAGGAATACAAAACAAAAAGAGAAACCAGTTGTCCCTGTCTCACACAGAACATCTTTTACCGCGGCTTTTACCGCAGAAAGTGTCGCCGCCGTAAGAAGAAATTGACAAACAAGAGCAGTTTTCACAATGACCCTTTTTTGTCGTTTTTCATTTTAATTTTTGTTCTTGTTTGTCGTTGTTTTTTTTTTTTTGTTTTTTTTTTATATATTGTTTTTTGTTATGTTTTTTTTTTTGTTTTGTTTTGTTTTGTTTGTTGCGGTTTTTTTTTTTTGTTTGTTGTTTTTTTTTTGTTCGGCGCTGCCGTTTCTGGGATAAAGGGAAAAGTCTTCACTATTTATGAAAGCCAAATCAGGCATAGGTCAGATACAAATGTTGTGCTCTTGTTACCTCTGAGTTCTGTAGAATATTGTCCACAACAAGGAAAACAAAATAATTACATCTGAGTAGAGAGATAATTCATTCCTTTTGTCGCTGTAATAACCATATGGCTTAATTATATGGAAAAATTGATTTTTTCCCCCGGTGGAGTGGGGAAGGAGCGTTGACCGAGGAGTAGAGCTATGACATGTTATGACATGTTACTGCCAGGTCGTTCGGTGGCCGGACTCACTCTAGCCCGTGGCTGAGACCGAGTCAGGGAGACCACAGATTAATGAAGACACGCAGATGTCCAGACTGAGCAAAAACTTCAACTTTTTTGTCCTTTAGTTTCAGTGGCTGCTAGGGTCGTCCGACATATTAGTTTTGGTCACAACAAACTTCCTATCGATGATAACAAGCATAAAATGAGCACCGTACCGGCATTTTTCCTGGCCTAAGCATAAAAATTTATAACTTACGTGGTTAATTTCCTACTGAGAATTAAGCCAAAAATTTTTTCAAGGTTCTAATTACATAAAAATAGCGAAACTATGACAGTTTTAACTAAATTTATATATATTTAATCCAAACCTTTTCTAACTTTTAAAGAATAAGCAGAAACATAATATAATATTTACTGTAAGAAATTCAGTACCTCGAACAATTTTCGGAACAGAAGAAAAACCGAAAAAAGTTTGCATCACATCGTGCATCCATGATATATATATATATATATATATATATATATATATATATATATATATATATATATATATATATATTCTAGATTACATCCTATTTATAATGTATATTAACCTTGCAAAGAGTAATCATTTTTTTTTTAAATGTTTGCTACGTTTTTAAAGATGTACAATTATGCTGAAAATAATATTTTACGTCACTTTTCAACACAATGTTCCACTAGAACACTATTGTTTATAACATAGAATAAGTAAAGTTTCCACCCTCATTGACCAAAACAGTTATGGCGGCTCCGGACAATTACGAAAATACCCGGGACATTCCGAACGGCCTATTTGTGTATCTGTCAGTTTTTTCCTTAATGTGTGAGGGGGACAGTCCCGGAGGAGTGGGAAGTAGTTCACCTCCGCCCTGCCCTCATCAGTCCAGTGTTTATACAAGCTGTATTAGAGACCCTGAGATCACCCCTCTTTGATCAACATCCGCACAAAACCAATCACTGTTTCAGCTTTTTGCACTCGAAGCTCATCCTAAGCATGTATAAAACCAGATCTAAGTCTGAACGTGATATTTCCGAGCCGTCCGCTGGGAAGCGGCCGCAGCACAAGTCAGGGTCTCCTTCTAGAGCTCCAGAGAAGATCAACCCATCGGATGTGTCGTGCGCTATTTTTTGAGGATGGATAGAAATGCAAATACAAGATCTTGTGTGCCGAAGGGGCACGAAACAAATTCCGTTTCCGGATATTGGTTTCTGCGCTACCGGAAGTTGCTTCAATAGAGAGTTTCCGTGTCTGTGTCAACTCGGTAACCAGTTGAGACAGGCGGTATTTGGGAAGAGGGAAAGGGGGAGTTGAAAGAGCAGGTCTTGATTGGACAGCTGTCCTCGGGTCTCCTCTACTGGCTCCCAAGATTAGCGGGTCACACGAGCCACTTTTAGCCTCACATGGATTGACAAACTCTCTCTCTTTCTCTCTCTCTCTCTCTCTCTCTCTCTCTCTCTCTCTCTCTCTCTCTCTCTCTCTCTTTCTTTCTCCCTCTTCTCTCGCTCTCTTTCTCTCTCTCTCTCTCTTTTTCTCTCCTCTCTCTCTCTTTCTCTCTCTATCTCCGGTTACACAAAAAGTTTTATGTGAATGACAATTACGGGACAATCAAGTCATGAAACAACTGAAACGCGACTATGCCGTGAAGTAGTGTTATTGGTTTCTGTTTGTTCCACCTGAATCGGGGATTCGCCACTAAAATCAAAGTGCTACAACTTTTCCTTTTCAGCCACATGGGTAGCGGCTAAAAACTCCAATGCTATTCTTTCTAGATACATGCTAGCCTCTAAGGCCCCCGTCAGGCCTGAGAGTAGGGCTGGTTGGGTGCACTAGATAGCTCAAGAGAAGTTTCCAAATAAGGGCCTCTGTTTCCTTAGGCTGGATTTGGTATCCCTGTGCAACAACAAAATCAGATTCAGAGATAGGCAGAAAGAGAGAGAGAGAGAGAGAGAGAGAGAGAGAGAGAGAGAGAGAGAGAGAAAGAAAGAGAGAGAGAGAGAGGGAGAGATTTCGAAAGTCTGTTGGACTGTGGGATAGATCTCTAATCATGTCTCTCACACTAACGCAAGTGATGAACTGTAGAAACGGAACAGGTCTGTGAGGCGAGAGTTTTCTCACTATATAATTGGACACTGTTAAAATATTGTCATTAAACTCTTCCAAAACTTCTTAAAGTACACGTCTGAAAAATCTCAAGATCAATACAACTTAGATAATTGAGCGCGGTTTTATTTCGTTCAGTTTCGTATTTCTCATTAAGTCTGGTTTGTTTGGGTTTGTTCTATTTTTAGCTTGTTTGTTTTTTTAATCTAGTGCGTTTTGCAGGAGAATGAGAAAGAAGCTGTCTCTGAGGTAGTCCAGCACGTGTCTCAAGCTGTCTCTGAGGTAGTCCAGCACGTGTCTCAAGCTGTCTCTGAGGTAGTCCAGCACGTGCCTCCGACGAACGGAGCGAAATGAGAAATGTTTTTAACGACGAAGCATTTGTAAAGGTCAGGGTGCACAGCTTTTGACACGCATTTTTTCAGGTCTCTTGGAATAATTGGAAAACAGTTCTTAGAGCCAAGCCTTTCAAGTTGTGGGTTGAAAAACAGACTGAAGTAATGTTGAGCCAGTGGGAGGTTACTGTCTGATGTAGAGGGTGATAGTGGCTGTGCACAAAGAGTTATGCTACCTGACTAGCTAGGAATTCTGTCTGAGGTTTGGAGGTTGGGGTAATGTTTAATACAGCGGTGTGTGCAAGGAGGTGACATCATATCACTGATTCCCACTTGGATAAGCATAGATTTCTAATTTTGCTTTCCAAAGTTTCGAACCTTAAAAATGTTTATTATGATTGAGGTTGAAACAAGTAGCCAGCTATGAGTTCAAGCAAGGCATGGATTCTCTAGACAGCTATCACCCCGAGTCATCGCATTCTGTAAGAGATTTTTAAATTGATAAGGGAAGTTCCAAATTAGCTGACTGCCTGTGTAACTGGTCAAAAAGTTGGACTAGGAAAACACAGACTGGAGTACATTCCGCTTCTCAACATTATCATTTAGGCAAAGAGATGGAAATGGGGAGCTAGAATTGCAGAATTCTCCCTGAGCTTGTTGAACACAGTTTAATGACTTGTTACTACTAGCCTAGCTCTAAGTAAAATCGCCGTATCAAAAGTATTATAGCGAACGATAGATCGGTTCTGGTAGAGTTCGGAGCCATTTTGGAAGACAAATCAAAGCAAAGGTTCTCTGCGATATATACCATGGATATAGCATTACGGTTGGGTTAATAATTGGGGAATGCACTGTTTCAGGGTCGTTTTTTCTTTTGACTGTTCCAGCAGAGAGAACTGTTCGAAATAATTATACTGAGCATGACTTCTAACCTCCATACACAACGGAATCAGTTCTAAGTGTTACCGTTATAGGATGTTAAGTCAAGCGTTGCTCATCTAATTCCATTAATTTTGGTTAAACAACATGGATCCTCTTCATCATGTTAGAAGACAATCAGGCAGGAAACAACCGGGTGGCAGTGCATTGAGGATCATAGTTCTATAGAACAGGCCACACCTAGATCAGGCAGGAAACAACCGGGTGGCAGTGTATTGAGGATCATAGTTCTATAGAACAGGCCACACCTAGATCAGGCAGGACACAACCGGGTGGCAGTGTATTGAGGATCATAGTTCTATAGAACAGGCCACACCTAGATCAGGCAGGAAACAACCGGGTGGCAGTGTATTGAGGATCATAGTTCTATAGAACAGGCCACACCTAGATCAGGCAGGAAACAACCGGGTGGCAGTGTATTGAGGATCATAGTTCTATAGAACAGGCCACACCTAGATCTAGCCAGAGACTCGGTGAGATTTCAGAGATTTTCACATCTTTCTACAGAAAAGTGATGAAAACTGTCCAACAGGCAGAAGCTTTGAGAAGATAATTGTAGCACTATTTCTGGTCTCTGAGTATTGTTCTAGCGTGTCGTCACGGACTTCAGACAGTTTGGATCCTGTTCATACGATGGTTATAATGATTATAATTATTGTTGCTAGCAACAGCTTAAGTTGATTGACGCAGTAAACAATTGCGTTGTTTGATTTTCCCTTATAACGAGGTAACATATAATAATAATAATAATAATAATAATAATAATAATAATAATAATAATAATAATAATAATAATAATAATAGTAATAGCAATAATAATAATAAAAGTAGCAGTAGAAGTAGTAGTAGTAGTAGTAGTAGTAGTAGTAGTAGTAGTAGTAGTAGTAGTAGTAGTAGTAGTAGTAGTAGTAGTAGTAGTAGTAGTAGTAGTAGTAGTAGTAGTAGTAGTAGTAGTAGTAGTAGTAGTAGTAGTAGTAGTAATAATAATAATAATAATAATAATAATAATAACAATAATAACAATAATAATAATAACAACAACAACAACAACAACAACAACAACAACAACAACAACAACAACAACAACAACAACAACAACAACAACAACAACAATAATAATAATAATAATAATAATAATAATAATAATAATAATAATAATAATAATAATAATAATAATAATAATAATAATAATAATAATAATAATAATAATAATAATAATAATAATAATAATCAAAGCACCAAGAAAATAAACACCAGAACCTAAACGAGAGCACCAAGACAGAATGTGCCCGAGGTGATGTAGCAAGCCGTAACTATACATCCGCGATGACAGTAATCTAGCATCAGCATTTCTGCACTCACATTTCATAATAAAGTTTAGCAAAAGACCTCAAAATCTTTATTTGAGTTTTTTCAAAGGAAAAACATTATGACAATGTTCCGGGAATTCTTTGTAAGGAACGAAATCAATAAGTTCAACGTTTTAAAGTTTTTCATTTCATGAGAAGCTCCAGAATCTAGCTCAAACTTTGTGTTCTAGGTGCAGCAGCTCCTAGTCGCCGTCAAGGCGAAGCGTCTAGTTACCCTGCCGAGTGCACAGGTTGAAATGTTTTAAAATCCTGCAAAAAGATAATGATTTCAATCATGGGAGGGAATTTTCGCCACTTCGGTGTGAAGTAAATCCCAGTTAAACCACCGCTCAACCCTCTAGGTCCATGGTGAAGCCACATCTTGTTCTGTGCTATCCCTCCTCGCTCTAGCTTTTCATTCTATAAATGCTATTTATTGCTAGTCTGTTTATCTTGTCTGCCTGTCTGTCTGTCTATTCGTCTAACTCTGTTGTTTTTTTCATCTCTGCATCTTTTTACACACACATACATATACATAATATATATATATATATATGTGTGTGTGTGTGTGTCTTCCTCTATATCTACCCATATATCTATCTTTCTATCTATTTTTCTCCCTACTTTCCTATTTACTTATCTTTCTATCTTTTTATTTATCTACCTTTTTTCTGCCTACCTACCTGTCTATCTCTCGATGTATCTATATATCTATCTCTATCTATTTGTCTAACAATCTATTTATCTGCTGTCTATCTCTCGATGTATCTATATATCTATCTATCTATTTGTCTAACAATCTATTTATCTGCTGTCTATCTCTCGATGTATCTATCTATCTATCTATCTATTTGTCTAACAATCTATTTATCTGCTGTCTATCTCTCGATGTATCTATCTATCTATCTATCTATTTGTCTAACAATCTATTTATCTGCTGTCTATCTCTCGATGTATCTATCTATCTATCTATCTATCTATTTGTCTAACAATCTATTTATCTGCTTTCTATCTCTCGATGTATCTATCTATCTATCTATCTATCTATTTGTCTAACAATCTATTTATCTGCTGTCTATCTCTCGATGTATCTATCTATCTATCTATCTATCTATTTGTCTAACAATCTATTTATCTGCTTTCTATCTCTCGATGTATCTATATATCTATCTATCTATTTGTCTAACAATCTATTTATCTGCTGTCTATCTCTCGATGTATCTATCTATCTATCTATCTATTTGTCTAACAATCTATTTATCTGCTGTCTATCTCTCGATGTATCTATCTATCTATCTATCTATTTGTCTAACAATCTATTTATCTGCTGTCTATCTCTCGATGTATCTATCTATCTATCTATCTATTTGTCTAACAAACTATTTATCTGCTGTCTATCTCTCGATGTATCTATATATCTATCTATCTATTTGCCTAACAATCTATTTATCTGCTGTCTATCTCTAGATGTATCTATATATCTATCTATCTATTTGTCTAACAATCTATTTATCTGCTGTCTATCTCTCGATGTATCTATCTATCTATCTATCTATTTGTCTAACAATCTATTTATCTGCTGTCTATCTCTCGATGTATCTATCTATCTATCTATCTATTTGTCTAACAATCTATTTATCTGCTGTCTATCTCTCGATGTATCTATCTATCTATCTATCTATTTGTCTAACAATCTATTTATCTGCTGTCTATCTCTCGATGTATCTATCTATCTATCTATCTATTTGTCTAACAATCTATTTATCTGCTGTCTATCTCTCGATGTATCTATCTATCTATCTATCTATTTGTCTAACAATCTATTTATCTGCTGTTGCTGCCACAAGACAATGAATCAATTCTTCAACAAACAACGAGTGTATTTAAAAAAAAAAATTTCTACTTCAGGTTTGAACTCGTCCATTTACATGGAAATTTTATGTCTTTCTTCTTTCTCTCCATTTCCGTTTTCGCTTTCCTTCCCTCTCTCACGCTTTGTTGTTGTGTCTGCTGGCTACAGGTATACACGCATCGCATTCGACCCGTTCTAGCCTTGTTTTTTCTCGCTTTTCGAACTTTCTAATTATTTATTGTCTTTGTTTTATTGTCCTCATCAGCTATGGGTAAGTAAACACAAGCCAAGCACACGGTTAGACAGACTTGTTGCGGAAAACAGACATCTGATGAGGCTAGGAGAAGGAAACCGAGCTGCCATAGATCAGTTTGGTGTCCCAACTCACCGAGCCTACCCTGTTTCACGTTGAGCTTCATCGTTCTCCACTAGAACATCTATGACCAGACTATAGTAGATGGGTTGTATCAAACTTTCTCTATCCTTACGGGAGTTTAGGGCCTGATCTTTGAGGTGGATTAAAAGAAGGCGAGCCTTCTCCCTCTCCCTAACTTTTGACCTCCCCGAGAAACCATTGTTCGTAACAATAACTAAGTAGGGTTGTAAGAGACAAGGCTTATTTCTGGCAGATCGAACCTCCCAGTCATGCTGTATGAAGAGTGATCATTTCCAATCGCTTGCTAAAATCAACTTTTCTTCAGATAAACGCAATCAGCCCCTAAGGAGAACGCCAGAGTATGACGCTGCCTTTACCAGAAATATTATTATTCTCTCGACAACTGCTTCAATTAGGAAACTTGTAGAACTCACGTGAAGATCTAAAATGATACAAAAGGAAAAGAGCCTCTGAAATATTTTGCTTTTTTTCGCGTGAGGCGAGTTTCTTTTTTTTTGTTATTCTTTTTTTTCCCCTAGAGCAAATGGTTATTTTGTGTTTGGCGTGAGTGGTGCGTAGCTCGGGCAGCGCGGGTAGAGCGTGCTAGATTGTGCATGACCGACACGGCGAGCTGTGGGGCTGTCACGGCTCCCGAGAGGATACCCTCCGCCGGTACTCAGGTTTACATCATCATTCTGTTTATTGAGTTTTTCTGTCAACGAATGCATAGCACGTTCTTTTCATATGCAACGAACAGTGGTGCGTTTCAATTAGTGTTATATTTTTAGTAATTATGAATTGTTTCATTTTTACATGCATAGCCTATGCGTAATTAAAGTTAATTCTGATATAACCGTTACTCTATTTCTCGCTCTTTATGTCTCTATGTCTCCCCCCACTCCCTTCCACCGCCTGTCCTCCCCCCCCCCCCCTCTCTCTCTCTCTCTCTCTCTCTCTCTCTCTCTCTCTCTCTCTTTCTATCTCTATCTCTATCTCTCTCACTCTCTCTCTGCCGTTGAAGGAAAGGAATAATCACCAAGTTTTGAGGTTTCGATATCTTCACCAGAAACTTGTCTCGGTCAATAGGGATATAAAAACCAAAACATTAAATGTGTGCGACTTTTGTCCAAAGTTTGACGAACGAAGCTGTGCTTGTGTGGCTGTGAGACCACGAAAAGATAGACACAGCAGTGACTTTTTTGTAGCTGTGAAACCATGAAAAAAATGGACACAGCTGGCGCTGTTGTGTAGCTGTCAGACCATAAAGAAATGGACACAGCTGTGGCTACTGAGTAGCTGGAGGACTATGAAGAGATGGACATAGCTGTGGCTGCTGTCTAGCTCTGAGACCGTAAAGAAATGGACACAGCTGTGGCTATTGTGTAGCTGTGAGACTATGAAGAGATGGAAACAGTTGTGTCTGCTGTGTAGCTGTGAGACCATAAAGACATGGACACAGCTGTGGCTGTTGTGTAGTTGTGAGACTATCAAGAGATGGATCCAGCTGTAGCTGTTGTGTAGCTGTCAGACCATAAAGACATGGACACAACTGTGGCTGTTGTGTAGCTGTGTCTGCTGTGTAGCTGTGAGATCGTAAAGAAATGGACACAGCTGTTGCTGTGGTGTGGCTGTGTGACCATTAAAAAATGGGCACAGTTGTGGTTGTTGTGTTTCTGTGAGACCATGAAGAAATGGACACAGCTGTGGCTGCTGTATAGCTGTGAGATCATGAAGAAATGGTCACAGCTGTGGCTGTGGTGTGGCTGTGAAACCATGAAGACAGTGACACAGCTGTGGCTGTAAACTCCAATGTTAGGACACTGAGAGAAAATCAAGACAACTGCCACCTGCTCGGTAAGCTCTAACTGCTAGTTTCACACTTCACTATTTGTTCTATATTAACTTGTTGAGGTCTGGTTGTGGATACTAACGGAACAGTATTTAAAGTTTCTCTAACACTCATCAAGGGCTCCACTTCCTATCAGGAAGATCGTGAGTCCAGCTGGTGGTGGCTCTCTTTGACCTTCCAATGATAATTAGGTATTTTGATTCCCTATTAAGATCGCTTCATCCGTTTATTAATTTAATTATTTACTCATTGATTGATTTTGCTTGTAAAATTGCAAGCTGTTGAGTGCAACATGTCATAAATACTATGATGTGCTTGGTTGACATACTCCATCCACTAAAGGGTGATGTAGGTTTGTATCTGATAGATGAAACAGTCCTGTGGGGGTAAAGTTGAGCTATCAAGTCACCAACTCATCACCCTATTGTGGACACATTGACATTCACCAGCTTGGAACAAAATGCGTCCTTTGGTGAAAGGAATAGATGTTACTTGTCTGGATTCTGATGTAATTAATATAGCTTAGTCGCTTTCCCCCCTTTAAAAATAATGTTTCTGTGTCTGTTTATTTCTCTGCCCCTGTGAGTGATTCTTTCTCTGTTTCGCTCTCTGACTCTCTGTTGACAGCCTTGTCTTCCTTTCGAAACATTTGTGTAGCGTGACAGGCCATTTAAGGTATGATTTTTTTTCTAGTATTCTAAGCTCTCAAGGTTGAGCACGTAAATAATCATCAAATTATTTCGCTATCTATCTCTGCACGGTCGTCCGCCGCTTGAAACTCAAGTGAAGCATGCAGAGACTTTGAGGTCAGATCTTCAACAACCATCTCTCTTTCTGTGTATCTCTTTCAACTCTAAAGCTGTGCACTGAATTAAGTGCTCGACTTAATCAGAAAGTCTCCAAGTTTCCCTCCATGCATGGTTCACGCGCCGCCCGCCCCGCTCTGTGAAGGTTAGCTGGTCGGATGAGGCTGCTAGCGTCTGCTTCGCCGTTCACAGTTTCAGATGATGTTTTTATTCCTGTGCGGCTCCGAGGGAAAAAAAATTTTCTTCCTTAATATTGTGGAACTCGTAAGATTAAATCATTTTTCTGCTTGGAATGGACCGCATTGTCTGTCGTTGAGGAAGACGGGGCAGACTGTTCCCATGACGTTCCATAACTGGCGAAGTTGATATTAGCGTCTTCTACTGCCAGACCGTCACTCTAACAGCACCGCTATTTCACCCCAGAGCCTGCCGCATGCAAATGAGTCCAACTAAACCTTACATTCAATACTCACATGAAAAAGGTCAGACAGAGAAATGAATCTAAGCAATAAACCACGTTGGTCCAAAAGTGACGAAGAGGAAAAGATACAAAAAAAAAAAAAATAGAAAAGCCCAATATGCCTGGCTATAACAAGAAAATTTAGATAAATAACTCAAATGTTCCCCAATGATGGGAGCGTTAGTTGTGAGACAGAATTAGAGTAAGCTATTACCTCTAGAGCTTTATCTCGGCCTGGGAGAGACGGAGAGGGAGGAGCAGAGACACAGAGAGGGAGAGGGAGAGAGAGGAGCAGAGAGAGGGAGAGGGAGAGAGAGGAGCAGAGAGAGGGAGAGGGAGAGAGAGGAGCAGAGAGAGGGAGAGGGAGGAGCAGAGACACAGAGAGGGAGAGGGAGAGAGAGGAGCAGAGAGAGAGAGAGGGAGAGGGAGAGAGAGGAGCAGAGAGAGGGAGAGGGAGAGGGAGAGAGAGGAGCAGAGAGAGGGAGAGGGAGAAGGAGAGAGAGGAGCAGAGACACAGAGAGGGAGAGAGAGGAGCAGAGACACAGAGAGGGAGAGGGAGAGAGAGGAGCAGAGACACAGAGAGGGAGAGAGAGGAGCAGAGAGAGGGAGAGGGAGGAGCAGAGACACAGAGAGGGAGAGGGAGAGAGAGGAGCAGAGAGAGGGAGAGGGAGAGGGAGAGAGAGGAGCAGAGAGAGGGAGAGGGAGAAGGACAGAGAGGGAGAGGGAGAGAGAGGAGCAGAGAGAGGGAGAGGGAGAGAGAGGAGCAGAGAGACGGAGAGGGAGAGAGAGGAGCAGAGAGAGGGAGAGGGAGAAGGACAGAGAGGGACCAGGCGATTGCTGTCTAGTTCGGTGCACGCCTCGGAGAGGGTGGAGAGCTGCTCCCAAATTAGCTGATACAACCTGATACGCTTCATGAGGGAGGTGTAATTAGAGCGCGACTATCAAGCTCCCTCCTGGCTAGCAGAGCTAACTAATCTACTTCATCAACCGATAGAGCAATACAGACAGGGGAGGTTGACTTAATCAGACCCTTTGACTAGGTATGTGTCTATCTTTAGATTGGAGTGAATGTTTTTCTCTCTCTCCACTTCTCTTATTCTCTCCCCCTCCCTTAGCCCCCAATCTCCCACACACACATACTCTCTCTCAATCTCTGCCTGTCTATCTGTCTGTCTGCCTGTCTGTCTGTCTGTCTGTCTGTCTGTCTGTCTGTCTGTCTCTCTCTCTCTCTCTCTCTCTCTCTCTCTCTCTCTCTCTCTCTCTCACTTTCACTCCCCCTCCCTCTCTTTGTCTCTGATGTTGGTGCCACTAGGTTCAGAGCCATCAATGTTCCTCTGACCGACATTGCTAAATGATCAACCTGATGCCACATCGATAACTTCTGCATACATGGACCTCTAGCTGAGCACACTTATCTGCATCGTAAAGATATTTAAAAAGAAAACCAGAAACTTGCGGCACCAAAGACACATAGCTGCGTACCTCGTGCCTTTGTCCTTGTTCTAGCAGGCCGCAGCCAATGTTCCGCTGGGCCTGGGATGTCTTGCAAGGACACGAGAACAATGAAGATCGGTTCATTTCTTAAACACTTGAATCAGTCTTTTTAATCAGTCAGCGTTCTATACTTCGGTTGAAACAATTCAATTAATCGTTCTATGCAGACATGCTTCGATTTTTCGGTTGAAACAATTCAACAAATCGTTTTATACCGTCAAAGTTCTATCCTTAGGTTACTTCTTCGCCTCCGAAATTAGCCGAGGAGTATTACACTGTGACACGGGCTGTCCGTGAAGGCATGGGTTAATCTGATTGGATGGGACTCGACCTTAACACCCGCGCTACAGCCCATGGTTGAACCAAGTGCCCTGTATTGACAATCCAATTCTCTGCCGACTGAGACATCTCAACATTTTTTTTCCTTTTTTGCAAATTTATGGTTGAAATAATTTCAGAAAAAAATTTTTCCTGTCTCTTTTTCCAATAGAAAATGGTCTTCAAGAAAATGCTAGCGAAGTAAGAAGTCAAGGGGATCAGAACGGCGAAGAGATGAACGGTGTAGAGATGAATGGCGTAGAGTGGAACGGTGTAGAGACGAACGGTGTATAGATGAGCGGTGTAAAGATGAACGGTGTAGAGATGAGCGGTGTAAAGATGAACGGCGTAGAGAGGAACGGCGTAGAGATGAACGGCGTAGAGATGAACGGTGTAGAGATAAAGGGTGTAGAGATGAACGGTGTAGAGATGAACGGCGTAGAGATGAACGACGTAGAGATGAACAGTGTAGAGATGAACGGTGTAGAGATGAACGGTGTCGAGATGAACGGTGTGGAGATGAACGGCGTAGAGATGAACGGCGTAGAGATGAACGGTGTAGAGATGAACGGCGTAGAGATGAACGGTGTAGAGATGAACGGTGTAGAGATGAACGGTGTAGAGATGAACGGTGTAGAGATGAACGGCGTAGAAATGAACGGCGTAGAGATGAACCGTGTAGAAATGAACGGTGTAGAGATGAACGGTGTAAAGATGAACGGCTATGTTAATGAATCGTCGCCTCTCACAACACAGTGCATGTCGGAGTTATAAGCTTAAACTTCATTCTGAGAGAGAGACGCAACTTTGAAAATTATAGCCTGGGTAATTTGATGAGCTGATATACCTCTGGCCGGATTAGATGAGGGAGTACCTCACGGTTTATTTGAGCAAAGCTGTCCCTTGGAAGATAGTATGAAGACTGCTCTGTCACTTAATGCAACCGTTCCGGAAACAGGCAATAACCGACAGAGAATGGCTGAAAACCAACAAACCACTCTGGAAGTCGAAAAAGATGCGTTTAGAAATCTTGCAGATACCATGACAAACGTTTTATCGTAGGACCATTGTTACAGCGTTCCAGAGATTTAAATATGGACCGCTTGCAGCAAATGTTGTCTAGTGACACACTTGTGTAGACTACAAGAAAACTTAGGATCATCATTTCGTCGTATTTCATCATTTAGTTCAGGTTTTGTAACTCCTTTCCATGAGATTTAATCATTTCATTATTTTATGCAGTCCCTACGTCTACCCAAAAAGTGACATGAAGTTATTCTGCTCATCAAGTAGGTAAAATCTGGGAGATTGAAACTTCACACTGGACAATGATGCTGGGGAGCTTGAAGCAATCTGTGGGAGTCAGCAAGCCAAACAGCTCAAATACTTACCTTGCTTGGTTTGTTTCTTTTTATAATGTTTTCAACAAGTTTGTTTGAAAATTAATGTTCATTTTATTTGTTTGTGTGACTGTCAGTGAAAGAAAATTACTGTGAAGGTTGTTAAATTGTTGTGTAAGTTTGTAAAACCGAAAACCTCACTGGATAAAATAAATGTATTCCGGTGGAAGTGAGGCGAAAACTATGTAACTGATTGCTATCATCTCTTATACATGAGCAGCGCAATAATAAACTTTACATTATTATTTTCAAGACACGCAAAAAGCCGTTCTAGATTTCTTTTTAACTTCACTTCAATCAAAATAAACGAAGAATTCAAGATACAATAGTGAGGACTTGTTTAAAGCTAAGAAGACAAAAGTCCGGAACGTCCTAAGTAATGAGCTGATTTCATATATCATCGAAGTAAGAGTGCTCGACAGATCAATCTGTTCCAGGGTGGGTCGTATCGCACAAAGTCTAACACAGTTTAGATACAGTTCAAACCTCCTTACACAGTTCGCTGGTGAAGAAAGAGACCCGATCCGTGTGGATTGTTTCTAAAAGGACCAAAATATGAATGTCTGGATCACTCGATACATTGGCCAATCTTCACAAGCGCAATACAGATTGAATTAATTTCTTGCTTGATCAGACTTTTCCATCCTTTATGTTAACATGGGGCTCAGAGCAGTGAGCATTATGGTTGCTTAACGACTGGGCAGAGCCCTGGGCCCCAGCTAGCCTCGCTTCACTGGCCACATAGTGTCGATTGGTCCAGAGCATAACAGAATGCATCATTCTCCTCTTGAATTTACAGCTTAACTCAGCAGGCCTCGCCTCACGCTCGATGATTTTAATCCTTCTAAATCCGTTCGAACAATCCTTGATTATAGCCTGTATTTTAGAGGAGATAATATTTCCTAAAAACGTCATTGTTTTTTTTTCTCATTGAAAAAGTCTGAATATTTTCTTTCTTTTCTTCATTTAAAAATAACAGTTAATTGTGTTTCGGCTTGTAAAATGTTTGCATTTTTTTCAAAGTTTGTTCCTTTTATGTGTATTAATTTATCCAATGATTATTCTTCTTACTCTCTGCTCTTTCATCATTTGTATTTCTTCTATGACGATGGTTGTGGTTGTATTAGAGAGACAGAGATCAAGCCTCATCAAGCTGGAGATAGAGTAAGATGGGCAGCACTTTTACTGGGTACCACACTGACTCCCGGTCCATAAACCATACCTGTTGGGTTTTGTCGGTTTGTTTTGCACTTTTATGGAGCGTTCAGTCTGTCCTGGATTTCGAACTTGTTTTGTTTCCTGGTTCTCGTTTTCATAAGGTTTCACTGCAGCTTTTTTTCTTCTTCATTCGCTCGCGGGCTCAAAACTTTGAGCGTTTTAACTTCATAGACTTTCTCAAGGACTTAGGCCCTTGTTCCTCCAAGCTTGTCTCCACGGTTTAGTGTGTCTGTAAACGCCTGGCCTTCTCTTAGAGCGCAGGGAAGCGATTGCAAGCCTCTACAACATGTGAGCTACAGGTTGATCATTAGTCTGGTGTGTTCTTACAACTATTTTCTTCTCCTTTTTCAAGCTGATTTTTTTCTAGCGAAAGTTTTAACTTGGTGATTGCTCTGATGTCTTTATAATGAGCTGACTTTCATGGTTTGAATTTTTCTTTTTCTGTATTTTTTCAATATGAAGGTTTTTCAGGGGTTTTTTTCTTCAAATTCTTACGGAGGTGAGAAGACTGTGTAGATGAGTCTGTCCGAGATATTTTCTCTCAGACATGTTTTCTCTAGTTCTTCATGAACTATACAGCACGTCTCACAGCCTCAACATGGTTCAGTATTTTTTCTACTATTTTCTATTGAAATTTTTATATAGAAAAAGGAGAAGAAAGGAAGAAAAACACATTGAAGGAAGATTGTCCCCTTAACCTCTTGGATCTAATAAGATTAAACACAAACCTGGAAATCAAGCAGACAATCACTTATAACCTGCTGTGACAACAGCGGATTCAGGAAATACAAACTAGGATGTAATCATGGTTGCTGCTGTTGATATAATGTTCTAAGCCAATATTTGTTTCTTTATATTTGTTATCCCTCCTCATCTCTTCCCATTGGATTTCATTCTAGTGAAGAATGATACCGAGTTAACCATAGTATCTCAGAATAAATTATGTTTAGAAAACTTTAGCGTGGAAAATCTACGTGCTTGTCTGTGATTCTTGAAGTTTGTTTTTCTTTAACTTCTGTAAGAATGTATAGGGTTTGCACGCTTGTTAATGGAAGACTTTAGAGGACAACGATCGTGGTATAAAGAGATCACTTTTAGAAAATTGTCAAAGATATAAAAAGAGGATAGCGATGGCTATTGAAGGACACAATGATGTGCCGTAACATTACACTTTTACTGAATGGTCACACTCATATACTCGAGCAGTGAGTTGATTATCCGTGTGAGTACACTGTAACGATCAGGCAGAGCACAGCTTAGAAGGTGAGACCCTGACCATAACTATGGACACCTTCTAGCTTATAGCTGGGCGTCTGTTTTAGCGCGATGAGCACAAGTTTATCACATGCAATAATTGAACTAGAATACACTTTGACAAACTTACCCCAAGGGAAAGTCTCTCCAGAAATCTGCGCCAAGTCTCAGAGACCACCAGGTATGATCGTCCCCAGCTTCCTCAATCAGAAAGTTCAGATCTCCCAGGATTTTGGATGAAAATCCAAAAACTGTGGAAAATTGCGCGCAGCTTGCGTAATGACGTAAAATGTTAGGAGATGTACAGAGTGACCATCAGAACGTTATGATTCTCTCATAGGAGAGGCAGCCTCCAGCACAGCCGCATCATAATCCGGTACGGAAACTATCAAGGTGTGTTTGTTTATCATGAAACAAGTGCTGTAGAAGTTATTTAGTTTGTAGAAGGTCTAGTGAAGCAAGACTTTATCTGTTGGAGAGAGGCTGCCCTCACCGCGGAACCGACAGTTTAAATCAGAGCTAAGATCGAACTCGAACCTGATACCCCGAGCTGATACTGTCGCTGTTTGCTCCGCTTGCCCGCTCCGTCTGGACTCCAGCCCGCCCGCCCGCTCGCCAGGACTGAGTGTCAAGAGTTCTGGGCGTGCGCTCACCGGGGAGACAGGGGAGAGGGGGGAGACACAGCTAAAGAGAGAGAGGAGAGAGAGGGAAAGAGGGCATGGGGGAGAGAAACAGGCACAGAGAGGTGGGAGAGAGAGAGAGAGAGAGAGAGAGAGAGAGAGACAGCAAGAAAGAAGAGAAGAGAGACAGAGAGACAGAGAGAGAGAGGGGGGGGGGGACAGAGAAACACTTAGAGGGAGATAGAGGTGAGACACAGCTAGAGAGAGGGAAAGAGGGGGGAGAGAAACAGCCAGAGAGAGAAGAGAGAGGGGGGAGAAAGAGAATGGAGAAAGACGAAAAAAAAATAGATGGGAGAGAGAGAGTAAGAGAGAGAAGAGTGAGATAGAGAGCTCATTGTCGAGAACCAAGATGAGTAAACTTTAAGACAATACAATACGCGTATCTAGATCTAGATCTGTATCTTCTCTAGTAAACCTGACTTGTGGAGCTCATTGTCGAGAACCAAGATGAGTAAACTTTAAGACAATACAATACACGTATCTA
>JAWDGP010003079.1:175000-180000 GCA_033675545.1 Elysia crispata | reverse complement strand
AGATAAGGGAGAGATGAAGGAGATGTGTGTGTGTTTGGGGGTGGTAAATCCGTGTGACATGTTTCCTTGGTGAGTAGCGAGGTCAAACACTGTCAGATGAGGGAGAGATGAGGGAGGTGTGTGAGTGGGGGGAGGGTCATCCGAGTGACAAGTTTTCTTGGTGAGTAGCGAGGTCAAACACTGTCAGATGAGGGAGAGATGAGGGAGGTGTGTGAGTGGGGGGAGGGTCATCCGAGTGACATGTTTCCTTGGTCAGTAGCGAGGTCAAACAATGTCAGATGAGAGAGAGATGAGGGAGGTGTGTGTGTGATGGGGTGGGGTGGGGGGTTAATCCGTGTGACATGTTTTCTTGGTTAGTAGTGAGGTGGTCAAACACTGTCAGATGAGGGAGAGATGAGGGAGGTGTGTGTTTGGGGGGTTTATCCGTGTGACATGTTTTCTTGGTTAGTAGCAAGGTGGTCAAACACTGTCAGATGAGAGAGAGATGAGGGAGGTGTGTGTTTGGGGGGTTTATCCGTGTGACATGTTTTCTTGGTTAGTAGCAAGGTGGTCAAACACTGTCAGATGAGGGGGAGATGAGGAAGATGTGTGATTGAGGTGGGGTAATCCGTGTCACATGTTTTCTTGGTTTGTAGCAAGGTGTCAAACACTGTCAGAATAGGGGGAGATGAGGAAGATGTGTGATTGAGGTGGGGTAATCCGTGTGACATGTTTTCTTGGTTAGTAGCAAGGTGGTCAAACACTGTCAGATGAGGGGGAGATGAGGAAGATGTGTGATTGAGGGGGGGTAATCCGTGTGACATGTTTTCTTGGTTAGAAGCAAGGTGGTCAAACACTGAGAGATGAGGGGGAGATAGGGAAGAGGAGAATAAGTGCACAAGATAGAAATAAGCCTGATAAAGACAAGGATAGAGAAGGGGGGGTAGCTTAGGATATTAACGAGATAGAGAAGGGAGGAACAGAGCGTGTAGGCAGTGGAAATAGAGTGAGGCAGAGAGAGAGAGAGAGAGAGAGAGAGTAAAGAAAGGGAAGTAAGAGAACGGCAGAGAAAAAAGAATACTAGAGAGGAAGAGAGAGAGAGGGTGGAAGGAGAGAGAGAGGGAGAGAGAGAGAGAGAGAGAGAGAGAGTAAAGAAAGGGAAGTAAGGGAACGGCAGAGAATAAAGAATACTAGAGAGGAAGAGAGAGAGAAAGAGAGAGAGAGGGGGGAAAGAGAGAAAGAGAGAAAGACAGAGAGGGGGAGAGAGAGAGAGTAAAGAAAGGGAAGTAAGAGAACGGCAGAGAAAAAAGAATACTAGAGAGGAAGAGAGAGAGAGAAAGAGAGAGAAGGGGAGAGAGAGAGAGAAAGAGAGAGAGAGAAAGAGAGAGAGGGAGAGAGAGTGAGAGAGAGAGAAAGAGAGAGAGAGATAGAAAGAGAGAGGAAGAGAGAGACAAAGAGAGAGAGGGAGAGAGAGAATGAGAGAGGGGAGAGAGAGAAAGAGAGAGAGGGGGAGAGATACAGAGAGAGAGGGAGGGAGAGAGAGAGAGTAAAGAAAGGGAAGTAAGAGAACGGCAGAGAATAAAGAATACTAGAGAGGAAGAGAGAGAGAGAGAGAGAGAGAGAGAGAGGGAGAGAGAGAGAGAAAGAGAGAGAGAAAGAGAGAGAGAGAGAGAGAGGGCAGAGAATAAAGAATACTAGAGAGGAAGAGAGAGAGAGAAAGAGAGAGAGGGGAAGAGAGAGAGAGAGAGAGAGAGAGAGAGAGAGAGAGAGAGGGGGAAGAGAGAGAGAGAGAGAGAGGGAGAGAGAGAGAGAGAGAGAGAGAGAGGAAGAGAGAGAGAGAGAGAGAGAGGGAGAGAGAGAATGAGAGAGAGAGAAAGATAGAGGGAGAGAGAGAGAGAGAGAGAAAGAGAGAGAGGGGGAGAGAGAGGGAGAGAAAGAGAGAGAGGGGGAGAGAGAGAGAGAGAGAGAGAGAGAGAGAGAGAGAGAGAGAGAGAGAGAGAGAGAGAAAGAGAGAGAGGGGAAGAGAGAGAGAGAGAGAGAGAGAGAGAGAGAGAGAGAGAGAGAGAGAGAGAGAGAGAGAGTAAAGAAAGGGAAGTAAGAGAACGGCAGAGAATAAAGAATACTAGAGAGGAAGAGAGAGAGAGAAAGAGAGAGAGGGAGAGAGACAGAGAGAGAGAAAGAGAGAGAGGGAGAGAGAGAGAGAGTAAAGAAAGGGAAGTAAGAGAACGGCAGAGAATAAAGAGAGAGAGAGGGAGAGAGACAGAGAGAGAGAAAGAGAGAGAGAAAGAGAGAGAGAGAGACAGAGAGAGAGAAAGAGAGAGAGAGAGAAGCATACGCAGTTCATAGAGAGGAAAAGAAGAAGACAGCGTGAGGTATTATATAAATAGGACGATGTAAATAATTTTTTTTTTAAGTGAACCTCCGTCCGTAAAATAAACGTTCCAACAGTCTTAAGCGTTTGAAAGAAAAACTTAGCTATAATTAGATCTTTTTTTACATCATTATGTACTGCAAAATTCCATAAATTCCGGCATGGCAATGTGGGTATTTATAGCCGCATAATGGGAGTTTGAAGGGATCTATAAATAGGCTAGGATTAGCATGGAGAACAGTTCTAGAGGAAAGAAAAAAGTTTTAAAAAATCGATATGTGTGGTTCATACAGAAAAAAGAAGATTTTCTTACTGCTTTATCTTACTTAGAGAGAAACAAGAGAAGAAGAAAAAGGTGATCTTTTATTGAACACAAAGAAAAAAGAAAAATTTCTCTTCGGGTTCTAGATCTAGTGGGAACGATTGTGTGTACTGGATGGGTGGGCTGATTCAAAGCCAAACCCTCCGTGGCTCGAAGGAATTCCCTCCTCTCACACTCATTACTTCTCTCTTGTTTCATTTAATCAAAATACTGATTGCATGGAGACATGGATGAGCTCTGGAGAAGAAATGAAATGATGACGACATGGATGAGCTCTGGAGAAGAAATGAAATGATGGAGACATGGATGAGCTCTGGAGAAGAAATGAAATGTCCACAACATTGAATACATGCGCGGGAGTACGCCGTGAAATCCGGTTCGTTTTTTTCTCATCAATGATTTATCTTGACAAAGAAAACAAAGAAAAGAAAATAATGTTGTTGTGATTTTTATTTCCTGTTGTCCCAATCAGCTGTTTGAAGTGATCAGTTTTCAGGGTGATCAACTTATCTTGGATAAACAGTGGATCTGACCGGCAGGGGACTGGTTGGAAATCAGTGACCAGTTCTCTCCCCTGGACGTATTTACCCTCAACCCGAGAAGGTTAACTTCTGAGAATTCTTCTTCTTCTCGCTCACAATTTTTAAGATGCTCCCCCAGTCCCTGATTTTCTCTTTCTCTCTTCGTCTATCTCTCTCTCCCACTTTCTGCGTCTTTTACACTCTGACTCTCTCTCTCTCTCTCTCTCTCTCTCTCTCTCTCTCTCTCTCTCTCTCTCTCTCTCTCTCTCTCTCTCTTCCTTTCTTCTCTCACTATTCACTTGATTTTAAACATAAGCATCAATTCCATCACACGCACACAAAATCTCTGTCTTTCTTTGTCTCTCTTGCCCCATTTCTGTGTTTCAAACTTTCACTCTGCCTCTCTGTCAATGTGTCACCCTGTCTCGCTCTGTCTTTTGGTCTGTCTCTCTGCCTGTCTGTCAATTTCTAACCTTATTTCGCTCTGTCTTTTGGTCTGTCTCTCTGTCTGTCTGTCAATTTCTAACCTTATTTCGCTCTGTCTTTTGGTCTGTCTCTCTCCCATTCGTGTCTCACTTTCCGCGTCGTTTGAACATACACGTTAATACTCCTCTTAAATACTATCTCTATGTAACTCTTTGTATCTTTTTTTCACTCTGTGTCTATTTCTCTCTCTCTCTCTCTCTCTCTCTCTCTCTCTCTCTCTCTCTCTCTCTCTCTCTCTCTCTCTCTCTCTCTCTCTCTCTCTCTCTCTTTCTCTCTCTCTCTCTTTCTCTCTCAATCTTCTTTTTCATCTGTCTTATAACTTCGGGTTGTTCAGTCTGTCTATATCTCTCCCTATGTTTCTCTGTCTCTCTTCGTCTTTGTCGCTATCTCTCTGTCTCTCCCTGTCTCTCTTCGCCTTTGTAGCTATCTCTCTCTGTCTCTCTCTGTCTCCCTCTCTGTCTGTCTCTCTCTGTCTCTCTATGTCTCTCCCTTTCTGCCTTTCTCTCTCTCCCTCTCTCTCTCTCTCTCTCTCTCTCTCTCTCTCTCTCTCTCTCTCTCTCTCTCTCTCTCTCTCTCTCTCTCTCTCTCTTGTTTTCTGTTCTGGCTATTCGACTCAGTTTGAACATAAACATTTTTTTTATTCACGAACTCTCTCTGCCTCTCTCCCTTTTGACGCTAATTTTCTCTCTGTCTCTTTACATCTTTCTTTACATCTCTCTGTCTCTCATTCTTCCTTTCTTGTCCGCCTATTCACTTTCGTTTGATATCATACTTTTTCCCCCTCTCATACTCTACCTCTCTCCCTCTCTCTTTCTCTCTCCCTCTCTCTCTCTCTCTCTCTCTTTCTCTCTCTCTCTCTCTCTCTCTCTCTCTCTCTCTCTCTCTCTCTCCTTCCTTTCTTGTAAGCCTATTCCCGTTCGTTTGATATCATACTTTTTCCCCCTCTCATACTCTACCTCTCTCTCTCTCTCTCTCTCTCTCTCTCTCTCTCTCTCTCTCTCTCTCTCTCTCTCTCTCTCTCTCTCTCCTTCCTTTCTTGTCTACCTATTCACCTCAGTTTGAAAATAAACATTTTATTATTTTGCAACATTATTTTTAACTCAACCAACTTATATTCCGTCGTTTATTATCGGAAAAAAACAGTGATAATGACATAATGTAATTCGGAAAAAATAAAAGAAAGATTGTAAGACAAAAAATAACATATCGATATAGAGCAATTTAAAGACAAAGGATCGTCAGACAGTAAAATTCAGATGTACATATAAACCAATGGACAGACAGAAAGGACAGTAACCCTAAATCGGAATGGACACCTAAC
>JAWDGP010003079.1:147500-172500 GCA_033675545.1 Elysia crispata | reverse complement strand
GTCTGTCTCTTTCTCTCTCTCTGTCTCTCTGTCTCTCTCTCTCTCTCTCTCTCTCTCTCTCTGTCTCTCTGTCTCTCTGTCTCTCTCTCTTCCTCTCCTGTTCCTCTCCTTGTGATTCTCTCCCATCCTTTTTCTCTGACTTGAACCAACGCACGGCCCCAGATAACAGTAAGCTGTGGTGGTGAAGGTTTAATGTGTCATTTGAGAAGAGCTTTACTATGTGTGTCAGTTTACTGCGGTAAAGAAGGTTACGGCCTTGATGAACATAGGGCCGCCAACATTGGCAACAACCAAGGAGGAAGAAATATCCCAAGTGTTTTTTTTTTTTTTTTTTTTTTTTTTTTGGGGGGGGGGGGTGTTTGGCATTAAAGAACTATAAACTTTTTAATTGCAAGTCTAAAATTGAGAAGATATTTGTTTCACTGAATGCATTCATATCTCAGAGCTTCACAGCAGGCAGAGAATGATGTGTCATCAACACCATCGTCTAAAGTGGCCTGAGCTGATTCTGAGAGTTCAGAAATCCAGTCGTAATGGGATTGTTTGAAATCTCGGGAGAATCGCTCGATCTCAATGCCTTGTGAGTTTTATCTCCCTGGTTTGTGTTACAGAGCTGCAGCAAACTCGCTGCCTTCCCGAGCTTTCTATTAAAGAGAACTTTATGGCACAATGTTAATATTGCTATCTGTAGACACTAAAAATAGTCCATCGTATAATTCTCTGATGGAGAAATATGAGTGGGTGGTAAAGTAAAACTCAGTAAAGATAAAATGGTATAAAAAACTTGAGTATTTACAATCAAATTACTTTCTATTTATGTTTGAGATCCTAAAGATATGGACCGATGATGCCTTGAAAGCTGATAAATTTTGTTATGACTAACGGCTCAAGATTGGACTGTAAGAGTCGTGGCTGACCCACAGATGGTGTGGTGAAGGAGGATGGGGAGGGGGGGGGATGATACTTGTGACGAGAGCTCGAACATTGAAGCCGGCCAACGAAAGGTGATCCTCGAAATTTCTCCTTCATTTTGTTTGCATGGAATCAAAATCTCGGGCCTTTAGCTGTTGGTTCACGGGAGGAGGGGAGACTGTGGAGCAGATGTTACTCAAGAAATGGATAGATGTGGAGCAGATATTATTCAGGTCATGGATAGATGTGGAGCAGATGTTATTCAGGTCATGGATAGATGTGGAGCAGATGTTATTCAGGTCATGGATAGATGTGGAGCAGATGTTATACAGGTAATGGATAGATGTGGAGCAGATGTTATTCAGGTCATGGATAGATGTGGAGCAGATGTTACTCAAGTAATGGATAGATGTGGAGCAGATGTTATTCAGGTCATGGATAGATGTGGAGCAGATGTTATACAGGTAATGGATAGATGTGGAGCAGATGTTATACAGGTAATGGATAGATGTGGAGCAGATGTTATTCAGGTCATGGATAGATGTGGAGCAGATGTTATTCAGGTCATGGATAGATGTGGAGCAGATGTTATTCAGGTCATGGATAGATGTGGAGCAGATGTTATACAGGTAATGGATAGATGTGGAGCAGATGTTATTCAGGTCATGAGTAAATGTGGAGCAAATGTTATTAAGGTCATGAATAGATGTGGAGCAGATTTTATTCAGGTCATGGATAGATGTGGAGCAGATGTTATTCAGCACATGGATAGATGTGGAGTAGATGTTATTCAGCACATGGATAGATGTGGAGTAGATGTTATTTAGCATATGGATAGATGTGGAGTAGATGTTATTCAGCACATGGATAGATGTGGAGTAGATGTTATTCAGCACATGGATAGATGTGGAGTAGATGTTATTCAGCACATGGATAGATGTGGAGTAGATGTTATTTAGCACATGGATAGATGTGGAGTAGATGTTATTCAGCACATGGATAGATGTGGAGCAGATGTTATTCAGGTCATGGATAGATGTGGAGCAGATGTTATTCAGGTCATAGATAGATGTGGAGCAGATGTTATTCAGGTCATAGATAGATGTGGAGCAGATGTTATACAGGTAATGGATAGATGTGGAGCAGATGTTATTCAGGTCATGGATAGATGTGGAGCAGATGTTATACAGGTAATGGATAGATGTGGAGCAGATGTTATTCAGGTCATGGATAGATGTGGAGCAGATGTTATTCAGGTCATGGATAGATGTGGAGCAGATGTTATTCAGGTCATGGATAGATGTGGAGCAGATGTTATTCAGCACATGGATAGATGTGGAGCTGGTGTTTTTCAGCATATGGATAGATGTGGAGCAGATGTTATTCAGCACATGGATAGATGTGGAGTAGATGTTATTCAGCACATGGATAGATGTGGAGTAGATGTTATTCAGCACATGGATAGATGTGGAGTAGATGTTATTCAGCACATGGATAGATGTGGAGTAGATGTTATTTAGCACATGGATAGATGTGGAGTAGATGTTATTCAGGTAATGGATAGATGTGGAGCAGATGTTATTCAGGTCATGGATTGATGTGAAGCAGATGTTATTCAGGTCATAGATAGATGTGGAGCAGATGTTATTCAGGTCATAGATAGATGTGGAGCAGATGTTATTCAGGTCATGGATAGATGTGGAGCAGATGTTATTCAGGTCATAGATAGATGTGGAGCAGATGTTATTCAGGTCATGGATAGATGTGGAGCAGATGTTATTCAGGTCATAGATAGATGTGGAGCAGATGTTATTCAGGTCATAGATAGATGTGGAGCAGATGTTATTCAGGTCATAGATAGATGTGAAGCAGATGTTATTCAGGTGATGGAAAGATTCGGAGCAGATGTTATGCAGCACATGGATAGATGTGGAGCTGGTGTTATTCAGCACATGGATAGATGTGGAGCTGGTGTTATTCAGCACATGGATAGATGTGGAGCAGATGTTATTCAGCACATGGATAGATGTGGAGCAGATGTTATTCAGCACATGGATAGATGTGGAGCAGATGTTATTCAACAGATGGATAGATGTGGAGCAGATGTTATTCAGGTCATGGATTGATGTGGAGCTGGTGTTATTCAGCATATGGATAGATGTGGAGTAGATGTTATTCAGCACATGGATAGATGTGGAGTAGATGTTATTCAGCACATGGATAGATGTGGAGTAGATGTTATTTAGCACATGGATAGATGTGGAGTAGATGTTATTTAGCACATGGATAGATGTGGAGTAGATGTTATTCAGCACATGGATAGATGTGGAGTAGATGTTATTTAGCACATGGATAGATGTGGAGCAGATGTTATTTAGCACATGGATAGATGTGGAGCAGATGTTATTCAGCTCATGGATAGATCAGTGGATTAGAACAGCGAGTCATGCACACTAGATGATTCCTCCACAAAACAGGGTAATGACTATAAAGTGAAGCCTAAATAAACCTCTGACATAGCTCGAAGCTTAACAATCAGGTTCAGAATAAATGACTTGTCGCTTCACTCACGTAGAAATGCTAATCCGTTTAATATGCCTCGATGAGACTGAGACAGTCTGGGTTCTGTTCATTACAGCAGCAGATTGGAACTGGAGGCAATGGACTGTGTGGGTCGACGGGGTCAACATGTGGCCAGTGCTGGGCAGGCTGGACCAGCCTGAAGCAAGCCTTGGACTGCTGCTCTGTTGTTCTCCGGTCTGTTGATAGTCCGGCCCAGCAAGGCGTCCTCTACTGGGACAAGGACAGAGAAGACAGAGAAGGCAGAGAAGACAGAGAAGGCCAATCTTTCTAGATATGTCGTAATAGGTGGCATGCTGCAGAAGGTACCGTTTTTATGAGAGATTTGACCGTCTGGGAGACAAATACACATAATTCTTAGCAAGGATTTTTAGGTTGTGGGATGTCTGAACCACAGTTTGGGGGAATCATGTGTCCTTGCAAAAAATATTTAAAAAGAAGAACGAAAACTTGCAAAGCCCATCTTCACGGAGGATCGCACACTGCTGGTTTTCTCAGCCTGCTGGCAACAGTAAGAGAATGTCAGTCTCCAACAGAACTCTCGGTAGAGAGAAATCAAAATATTGTTAGTTTGTATAACAATGACTGTGTGCCCACAGGAAGTCGCTTCGTGCCCTCTCTGATTCATCCAGCATCAAGCAGAGTGAGAGAAGAGATGCAGCCTACCACTCCTCAACCCACAACAGACAGAGATGCGAGAGGCTCTCTTAGATCTATCACGGAGTTTTCTTGCCACTGAGAACCGCCGCCTCCGTCAAGCATGGGTTGCCAGGTTTTCCGTCTACAGTTTAGCGCTTTCTATTTGCTCCAGCTCTCCCCAAGGTATAGTTCTACTTACTTAGTTAACTTTGGTTCCGTGGCATAAACAAGATTGCTCACACAGGGCTTGACCTTTTCCTGGGGACAACTTCTGGTCTCATCTCCCCAGTTGACCTGGTCGGCTAGCGAGGTGACCGCAAAAGCGCGAGAAGACCTGGTCGCCGTAATGTGGTTACAGCGCGAGCTCGGAGCAGGAGCGCCTTAACTTGTTCACATCTGCACGCAACAGTCTCGCGTGGGGGGGGGGGGGGGAGGAGGAGGACACAGTGGTAGAAAAACAGATACAGAGAACTTATTTAGTAGAGAGACTGAGAGAGAAGGAGAAAGAGAGACAGACAGATAGATTGGCAGACAGAGAGACAGATGCAGAAGGAAAGAAAAAGAGAGAGAAAAGACACTCAGTAGTCAGAGATCTGTGATCATCAACTCGGGCAAAGCGGTGAATCACATCTTAACAGAAAAAACATTTAACGCAGCAGGACAGTTTTGCTATGATAAAAGTTTTTTGAGTTGTCCCACAGGAGTGCATGTTGTTTTTGTATCAAAGAACTCGATGCCTCTACCTGCAGGTATTCACCCTGGCACTCTCCAATCATGATTACTGGTGAACATTCTTGAGATCTCATAATGTCTCAGCCCTTTCCTGATGAACGCGACTTCATAATGCAAACTTGCCTGAGGTCACCATGTAGAGAACTTAATATATCAATCAAGCCATGAACCAGCCTTTTCGTCTGTAGAACTAAAGTGAACAGTTTTCTATGCTGTCAAGGCGGAGCGATCACAAGACGTGTTTTTAGACCGCCCCATCACTGCTAGAAACGGTCTTCCGGTCTAGGTGGACAATCACAAGACGTGTGTCTAGACCCCACCCCATCACTGCTAGAAACGGTCTTCCGGTCTAGGTGGACAATCACAAGACGTGTGTCTAGACCACCCCATCACTGCTAGAAACGGTCTTCCGGTCTAGGTGGACAATCACAAGACGTGTGTCTAGACCACCCCATCACTGCTAGAAACGGTCTTCCGGTCTAGGTGGACAATCACAGGACGTGTGTTTAGACCGCACCATCACTTCTAGAAACAGTCATCCGGTCTAGGTGGACAATCACAAGACATGTGTCTAGACCGCCCCATCACTGCTAGAAACGGTCTTCCGGTCTAGGTGGACAATCACAGGACGTGTGTTTAGACCGCACCATCACTTCTAGAAACAGTCATCCGGTCTAGGTGGACAATCACAAGACATGTGTCTAGACCCCGCCCCATCACTGCTAGAAACGGTCTTCCGGTCTAGGTGAACAATCACAGGACGTGTGTCTAGACCACCCCATCACTGCTAGAAACGGTCTTCCGGTCTAGGTGGACAATCACAAGACGTGTGTCTAGACCACCCCATCACTGCTAGAAACGGTCTTCCGGTCTAGGTGGACAATCACAGGACGTGTGTCTAGACCGCCCCATCACTGCTAGAAACAGTCTTCCGGTCTAGGTGGACAATCACAGGACGTGTGTCTAGACCGCCCCATCACTGCTAGAAACGGTCTTCCGGTCTAGGTGGACAATCACAGGACGTGTGTTTAGACCGCACCATCACTTCTAGAAACAGTCATCCGGTCTAGGTGGACAATCACAAGACATGTGTCTAGACCCCGCCCCATCACTGCTAGAAACGGTCTTCCGGTCTAAGTGGACAATCACAGGACGTGTGTCTAGACCACCCCATCACTGTTAGAAACAGTCTTCCGGTCAAGGTGGACAATTTTCTTGTACTTCGCATTCAAAGTCTTGTCCAGCTACCTTTGCAGTTCCAAACACTTCCAGCTGATATCGCGCCTTGAAAACTGTACTGATACAGGAGATTTGCAACTTTTATTGAAAATATTTCTTTTTCTGTGTAACTGGATTTAATGCCGATGCCAAGGCACTCAGTCTTTGCTGCCTCAACCGATTGACTTTCAAACACGAGAGATATTCTGAATGTTAATGGCGTTAAGAACAGCAAACTTGTTATACAATCAACCGAATTCCATCTTCTCAGGCCTAGGACACATATTGAGTCGTTTTCTGAGCAAATAAGCTCTATTAGATTAGAGAAAGCAATTGTAGTCACATGAGCAGTTAAATTGAGTATATCGTATGCTAAAAGTATCAAAGAATTTCCAGTGGTTTAAAATAACGTCGTCTGGGATTAAAAAAAATTAACACTCATAGCGGATCGGCTCAATCTTTCTCTATGTGTGATTTTCGGTAGAATATTTGAGATCTTTAAGATCTCTCTCTCTCTCTCTCTCTCTCTCTCTCTCTCTCTCTCTCTCTCTCTCTCTCTCTCTCTCTCTCTCTCTCTCTCTCTCTCTCTCTCTCTCATTCTCCCCTTCAAACCAGCCATCTGATACATACATACATACATACTTTCACTACCGGCAAGGTGATGAACCCTGGACTCGTTGCCGATTTCCCCCCCCCCCCCCCCCTAACCCACCTTGTCTGGGTGCAGCTCACCGACGATGCTGGAGACTAATCGATCACGAGTTTTGTTCACTTCTTCACAGTAATATGATTGCCGCTTTTTAAAAACCAAAAAAGGTTTTAATTGGGCTGAATCTCTCAAACCTTCCCTCGCCCAGTCCGACTGGTCTGCCGGCACCGAGCTTTCACCGGCTGGAGAAGATTTCAGAAAGTAGCGACCAGGTGGCCGGGCGATATACTACACGTCTATACTTTGTTCATGTTGATACGCGTTTAGGGTTTTCTCTACCTGGCTATAAAGGTCGGATGTATTTGCTGCGACTTAAGATCCCGCTCTGAATACAAACTAGCTGTGGTTTTGGGAAAGTCCGTTTGAGACACTCAGCCAATATCTCGATTAAAACATGCTGAGGTTAGGGAAGTTATGATAATAAATGTCTGCAGGTTTCGGGAAGTTATGATGATTAATATCCGCAAGTTTACGGAAGTTATGATGATTAATATCCGCAAGTTTACGGGCGTTATGATGAATAATATCCGCAAGTTTACTGAAGTTATGATGGTTAATATTCACAGGTTTACGGAAGTTATCATTAGTAAAATATCCACAGCTGTAGGGCAATTATGATCAAAAATACCTGCAGATTTTGGGAAACTGATAATTATTATCCGCAGATTTGCGGACGTTATGAGGATTAATACTAAATTGGAAAGTAGTATGTATTTTCTTGAAATTTTTTAAACACTTCTATTTTTTGTTATTTATATAGCGTTTGAAGCGGATACTATTGCGTTATGAAAGCTGGTAATAGCTAAATGTTCATTAAAAGCTCAATAAAATTCTGCTGTTGTATTGCTATATGTTTACCGTTTGTTCGTTTTTGTTGCTCATGATTTTTTGTTATAATTGTTTTCTGTGTTGCAGATTACGACGAATTCGGTTCTGAACATTTGTTTAAGTTGTCCACAATCGTTAACTCTTTGATTTTAATGTTTCTCGCATATAACATTAGCTAACGCTTGCTCGCCTGTTGCTTTTTGGGGTTTTTTTTGCTTTTCTTTTACGTGTTTTTTTTTTCGCTTTATTGTACTGAGTTATGACCGTCAATGAATCGCGCGTTGTGGTTCAGTTCTCTGTTGTAAAGTGGTTGTCTTGTAGCAATGGTTCTGTGTATTAAATAAACATTATGTTTCCTGAAGGATTGGTGCGAGGTATGTGGTTGGACAATAGTCAGTGATGTAAGAAACGAATCAGCTAGACGAATTCTCCAGCAGAATCAAAGACAGACATCCGAACCATCTCGGAGGCCTGGTCCAATGTCACTTTGCATGAGGTGGACCATCAATCCCGTAAGCATGCTAGGATCGTTTATCTTTGGCAAAAATTGACTGTGACAAAAAACGCTCAAAAGTATTCATCGGCGGCACTGCCTGGAAAAAGTTGGTTTTTGTGTCAGTGGTGGCTCGTATTTGCACTCGATCGTACACAGCAGTAGTAGTAGTAATGGGTTATCAAGTAATCATTGCCCTTCGGTTCCTTGCTCAATTTTATTTCGAGGAAGATAGATTTGAGCAGGGAGTTTATTAAAAAAAAAGTTGTCTTGCCTTAAAAAAATTTTGCATCAATTTGTGCAACCTATGTAATAATAACAGTACAAACTACTCTACAGATAAAGAACAAGTATATCAGTAAAACTTTTGCCTTAATTAAACAAATAATACAAAATAAATTTCCTTTTACTCTTTTCCCTACACGTTCTTCACATAATCCTACCGCATTGACTTAAAGAGACCATCAAACAGATTTTATTTTTTTTTCACTCAAACCAATGGAACCGAGAGAGAAGAGTTATATATGTGCTGCGTTATTGACTTTGCAACTTTATCATTTTTCCCCAATCTGCCAATACTATTGCTCATGTCGCCAGGCTGGATTCAGTTTTGAAAAAATTATGCTGTTGGTGCCGTGTTTCCCGCAACAGAATCAAATCGAAGGCTTTCCTGGAACAGAACCGAATCTAAGGCTATCCCGGAACAGAACCGAATCTAAGGCTATCCCGGAACTGAATCGAATCTAAGGCTATCCCGGAACTGAATCGAATCTAAGGCTATCCCGGAACAGAACCGAATCTAAGGCTATCCCGGAACTGAATCGAATCTAAGGCTATCCCGGAACTGAATCGAATCTAAGGCTATCCCGGAACAGAATCGAATCTAAGGCTATCCCGGAACTGAATCGAATCGAAGTAATTCGTGTTTTTATTGTAGCTTTGTAACTCAAGTGAGACCAAATGAGAAAGAGGACTTCTCTTTTACGCCCGCCTGATTGTTGTTGGTAAATTTCTCTTATCTTGGCATCAGAACATGGATCAACGTCTATCACTTCTTTACCTCCTCTAGAGGTTTTGTTGAAGTGTTACATAGCACTCCTGCCGTCCTTAGTTTTGATGACCTCTGGGCGCGGAATTTATTTCATTGTTTCTTGGAAACGCATTCGAAACTACCGAGTGTCACAACATTATTGAAGGGTCCGAATCTTGATTTTGTAAATACGTGAAACTTGAGATCAGTCCTCCTTAGCAAAGCTTACTCGATGGTTTCAAGCAATGAAAGGATCAGAGGTCGCTATACTCTACAACTGTTTTCTGGTGTAGTACCAGGCTGTGGCAACTAAGCTTAGTCGATGGTTTCAAGCAATGAAAGGATCAGTGGTCGCCATATTCTACAACTGTTTCTGGTGTAGTTCCAGGCTGTGGCAACTAAGCTTAGTCGATGGTTTCAAGCAATGAAAGGATCAGTGGTCGCCATACTCTACAACTGTTTCTGGTGTAGTTCCAGGCTGTGGCAACTAAGCTTAGTCGATGGTTTCAAGCAATGAAAGGATCAGTGGTCGCCATATTCTACAACTGTTTCTGGTGTAGTTCCAGGCTGTGGCAACTAAGCTTACTCGATGGTTTCAAGCAATGAAAGGATCAGAGGTCGCTATACTCTACAACTGTTTTCTGGTGTAGTACCAGGCTGTGGCAACTAAGCTTAGTCGATGGTCTCCACCTGCCCACCTCTCTCTCTCTCTCTCTATATCTCTCTCTCTCTCTCTCTCTCTCTCTCTCTCTCTCTCTCTCTCTCTCTCTCTCGCTCTATCTATCTATCTATCTGTCTCTCTCTCTGTCTCTCTCTGCCTCTCTTTGTCTCTCTCTGTGTGTCTCTCTCCCCCCTCTCTCTCTCTCTCCTGATGTTTTTAGATTTTTTAGAAAACCAATAATTGTTATTACTCTTTATAAGAAAAGCTGTCTTTGTGTGTCGTGGGTTACTACTGTTTGAAGAAACCTAGGTCAACTTACCTCCCTTGGCTGGTTGCATGTAGAAGTCTGACCACGATAAGAACAGCAGACAAATTGACAGCTCTTAGTCTTCAGTTTTGAGTTAAGAATCCTGCAATCTTCAGATACTTCGGGATCAGACAAGTTTCAACTGCTGGTAACAGGGAGAAAAAAGATATGCAAGTTGAGAGGAAGAATGCTGTTGGCTGTTCTCAGTGTACATGATAAAGGTTTGTGTTGATTTTTTCTGTGGATATAGTTGCTCTCATCCGCGAGACTCGCAAGATAAGTCATTTTTACACTACACTTGTCGTTGTTTTCTTATTTTTGTTTTCTCTAGTTTGCGTTGGGGTATTAAAAGTGCTGGTCCAATTATTTTACTTTGAACATAGTCTCTTCCTGGCCTAAGATGATATTGTTAAATTAAGAGTTTGTGGACTAGAAATGTATTAACAAGGTTTTTATTTAGAGGTCGAATAATTTTGTATTCTAGATTTGAATCTCCAGGATTAATGGGGGATCTAGATTTAGTCCTAAAAATCAAAAGCATTTTCTTTCAACACTTGGGTCGTTTAGGGAGCATCAATACAAGTGAGGTTTAAAATACTCTAAACCTTGTGAGAGATAACATACATTTGAAAGTGTGGAGTCATGAAAGAACACTTTTTCCATTCATTTTTTTAATATGAAATAAACATAAGGTGTATAAAATAGAAAACATTTCTTATAAAATAATCCGAAACATAAGGTGTATAAAATAGAAAACATTTCTTATAAAATAATCCGAAACATAAGGTGTATAAAATAGAAAACATTTCTTATAAAATAGTCCGAAACATATAAGTGCATAGAGAAACTTAACATTCTTAAAACACCAAATCTAGGAAGATTTTCTTCAAGATGCTAGCGAGTATAGATCGAACCACCCATATGGGGAAGAAAACATTTAATCACTATTTACGATAAGGAGAAAATAACATGTTCCAGTTTGCTTGCCATAAGTTCATCTTTTTTTTCTTTTTTCAAGCCTGGAAGATCACTCTCTGTACCAAATGTTGAAGAAAAATATCCGAGAGAAGGCGTGGCTGCAATATTCTTAGTGGGTCTTTTTTAAATAGTAAAATCATATTTTGTTTAGTTGTAATTAACAATCCAGGTTTTGTCGCTCTGGCGGAAGTAGAGCTGGTGTCATCTAATCAAGTCTGACCTATTTGCCTCACATCAGGGCTTTGGCACTCTTCTCTTAGCAACGGGATTACAGCTTGGTAACTAGTAAATAATTTACTCTCTCAGTCGATTTACACTATTATTTCAGAAATTGGGTTATTGCAGGAAAAAACATCAAAAAGACAACAAAAACAGTAAAAACATGCACTTTTGAAGTTTAAATAATAATAGACGGGGCTTGGCCCTCTCCCGATCTGATTTCCCGACAACGCTTCAGTTATTCAGAGTTAGCACACCGATAACGCTGAGCGCCGCTCACATTGTTCCTAACACTATCATGAATAGCACTAAATACCAACATAATTTTATCGACATTCAGTTGTTTACATACAAGGATAGTATTCCAGCAGAGATTGTGTCATTTGGACCTCGAAGTGCCATTAGATACAGCCGGCTGCTCCAACCCTCAGCCAATCATGTTTAAAGAGGGGAGATTAAAACTTCTCGGATAATTTCCCAGCTCCTCCTCTATGTGGCCTCCCAGTCCCTCCCTGTTTACACTGGTAAACGCTCGTGTTGAAAAGCCCCCGTCTAGCTGAATGCCGGGATGATGGCTATCTGAGGGCGAAACTCACCAATTCAGGCGGTGATTGCGCAGAAAAACACTCCCAAACCGCCGTTGATGGCCGGTCTAGACATAATAATTTTCCTGCTCGATATCGGAGGGTCTGATGGAGATCAAAGTCTCGGTACATAGCATCCACAGACATCTAAGAGTTGCTAGCTCTACCCAGCTTCTGCATTCAGAACCCCCACACGTGGCGTTAGATTGCTCGAAAAATTGAGCTTTATTTCGATGATCTTTACATTGATAATTGGAAGTTTTCTAATCGCAAGATACTTCTTGTATGAAAATGCGCAATTTTTTTATAGAATGCTCCTACAGTTAAGATATGTGGACGTCATTACTATGTTGCTATTTTAGCTTAAATTTTGTAGTTGTTGTTGTTGTTCTTGTCGTTGTTTGTTTGTTTTTGTTGTTTTGTTTTTTGCAAATGAATTCAGTGTGTAATTAAAAAAAATCTAGATAATATGGTAATACGTCTTGAATGTTAACTATATTCTGCAATATAGGAAAAAAGAAGAAGTGGTTGATACATTTTCGGAAAAAAACTAATATATGGAAATAATTAGGAAAAGAAAGTGAGGAGATTTATTTTTGTTATTTTATTCTTTAAGTTCTTTGAAGAAATCTTCATGCTTTATTTCAATAAAATCAAATTGTACCCAAAACCAAAATTACCTTAAAAAATGAACCTAAAAAATCCGGATATGATGCAAAATTTTACATCCAGATCATAAAATTATCTCTCTTTGTATGTGTCTTGAATTTCTTTCTTTCTCCCTTTGCTTTATTTTATACAAATCTGCATTTATCATTTTGTATAAGAAATTCATGATAAGTTCAAACCAGTATTTACTTTTGAGCATTTTGGCAAAACAGCAAGTTGGTGAGATCCAACCACTAGAGTACTTCACCAGAAATATCTCACTTCTGGCGGCGAATCTAAGAGAGATCACTCTGGGACATTTACCAGAGCACAGCAGATATAAAAGTTCATGATAGATTAGACAAGGCGATATCACAGAGAAAGAAGAATTGTTTCAACAAGATGCATGGTTAAGATTTACAAGGAAAAACTGCACTTGATTTTTTCTTAGTGCCTTTTGTTTTATTTTTTTTTTTGTTAGTCAATTATGAAAATGGCGACCAGTTTATGCGCCACAAATACGCGCTATCAAGCAACTAACCAGCCAAGCTAAAGCCTCACATTTTGGCGCTAATGAGAGTCGGGTATGAGCTTACAGGTCGAGTTTCCGGAACATCTAAGTGTGAATGTTTTACAGGGACTGTGATATTGGCTTTGTTAGGTCTATAGTGAAGGCAGCAGGGGAATCCCCCGCTCCATGCAGGGTGAATTGGACGCTACTCTGAGACACTAAAGCATTTAAACTCCAGAGAGCGAAGTAGATTTCCCACTAAGTGACATCACGAGCACTTTCTGAAGATTGCAGTATCAAGTTTTAGACGGAGATGAATCTCTTTTTCTGTCATCATGTAAATTCAAGTACAGTAGGGAAGTGCTCTTCTGCGGTTTATTTATATTCCCATAACTTTCTACTGAGCATTTAGAGCATTTAGAAAGATTTATATATGAATGAGGAAAGTTGATAACTATCTCTTTACAGTATAGCTATTCTCCTTTCCATTTCAAGCACAAACCTAATATCCTTATTAGATGACTGTCTTTTTATCAATCATTGGTTACAAGGAACTATCTTCGCTATTAGACAAATGAAAGACAATTTTAGACAAAGGAGATGAAAACATGGTTTTGAAGAAATATAATCTGGAGACTAGAAGAGATAAGAGAACTCAACATACAGAAAGTGAGCTTTTCCCTTCCCTCACCACAAAATGATAATTTAAACGTAGCAATAAAAAATACTTCTTGTAAAAGGTTTGGGACAAATTAGGAAATAGCGAGCTGTCGAGAGCTAAAGATGTTAAGATAGCTAGAGAGGAAAACTCGGATCAGGACGCAGACCTTCAAATAGAATCTCTCCAACGTTGCGATCAGTATTGTTATTCGAACACTCCAAAAAGGATTTGTATTTATGGTAATAAGGCGTCTGAAAGGGAGATTACATTTCCATATCGCGATATTAAAAACTGCAAGGTTTTGCTCGAGCTATGCCGCTGTCTTGATATGAAAACGAATCTTTTACCTAAATTGAAAAAGTCTAGAAAAACAGTAACTGGGGATCAATAGACTTGGACTAGACTTCAACGTTGATTCGTCTTTTCCATTCTACTCACACGTCAAACTAGTTCTTTTTTTGAAAGATTGAAAAGATTTTCGCACTGAATTCTCAGCTCTGTTAAACATATGAATTCTTGATTTATAGTTTTTAAGCCCAAACCTCTCTGTTTAAAAATTGTGGTATCTATCGGAAATAAATAAATCCGTACACAGTAGTAAATACAGCCACAATCCGTATACAACAATAAATACAGCCACAATGTGTACACAGAAAGAAATATAGCCACAATCCGTACACAGTAATAAATACAGCCACAATCCGTACATATCAATAAATACGGCCAAAGCCGGTACATAGGAATAAATACAGTCACAATCCATACAGAAAAACAAAGACAGCCACAATCCATACATATCAATAAATACAGCCACAATCCATGCACAGCATAAAATACAGCCAAAATCCATACACAGCAATAAAGACAGTAACAATCCATACACAGCAATAAGTACAGCCACAATCTATACACAGCAATAAATGCAACCACAATCCGTACACAGATATAAACATAGCCATAACCCATACACAGCACTGAATACAGTCACAATCCGTACATAGCCAGCCACAATCCGATCACTGCAAAAAATACAGCCACAATCTATCAAAAAATATTACAGCCACAATCCATTCAAGCAAGAACTACAGCTACAATCCATACACAGCAATAAATAAAGTCGCAATCTTCAGGCCCTGCCTTAAGCCCTTATGACTCTGGTGGAAGGAAGGTGGTCAGATTACTTTGGATAATAAAGCTAAGAAAGTACCAGTAAAAACGGCAGAAGAAACAAAATGTTACAAAGTAGGAGAGGAGGGAAGAAGAGAAGGGGCAGAGGAAGGGAGCTGGAATTTTTGCAAAAAAATAAAAGGAAAATAGAATGGCTGTGAAGCGGAGGCTGTGACAAAAATAGATAATATAAAGAGAGACAGAGAAATAGTCTCTGCCTGTGCGTGTGTATGGTAGGGGTTACGGGAACACTTACAGATGGAGTGACACAAGCAGGTAGAGATTACAGAAAGACTGAGAGATAGAGTGACAAAAACAGGCAGAGATTGCAGGAAGACTAAGAGATGGAGTGACACAAGAAGGTAGAGATTACAGAAAGACTGAGAGATAGAGTGACAAAAACAGGCAGAGATTGCAGGAAGACTAAGAGATGGAGTGACACAAGAAGGTAGAGATTACAGAAAGACTGAGAGATAGAGTGACAAAAACAGGCAGAGATTACAGGAAGACTAAGAGATGGAGTAACACAAGCAGGCAGAGATTACAAGAAGACTACGAGATGGAGTGACACAAACAGGCAAAGATAAAAGGAAGACTAAGATATGGAGTTACACAAGCAGGCAGAGATGACAGAAAGACTAAGAGATGGAGTGACACAAGGAGGCAGAGATTACAAGAAGACTGAAAGATGGAGTGACACAAGCAGGCAGAGATTACAGGAAGACTGAAAGATGGAGTGGCACAAGCAGACAGAGATTACAAGAAGACTGAAAGATGGATTGACACAAGGAGGCAGAGATGACAGGAAGACTGAAAGATGGAGTGACACAAGCAAGCAGAGATTACAAGAAGACTGAAAGATGGAGTAATACAAGCAGGCAGAGATTACAAAAAGACTGAAAGATGGAGTAATACAAGCAGGCAGAGATTACAGGAAGACTGAAAGATGGAGTGACACAAGCAAGCAGAGATTACAAGAAGACTGAAAGATGGAGTAATACAAGCAGGCAGAGATTACAAAAAGACTGAAAGATGGAGTAATACAAGCAGGCAGAGATTACAGGAAGACTGAAAGATGGAGTAATACAAGCAGGCAGAGATTACAGGAAGACTGAAAGATGGAGTAATACAAGCAGGCAGAGATTACAGGAAGACTGAAAGATGGAGTAATACAAGCAGGCAGAGATTACAGGAAGACTGAAAGATGGAGTAATACAAGCAGGCATAGATTACAGGAAGACGGAAAGATGGAGTAATACAAGCAAGCAGAGATGACAGGAAGACTGAAAGATGGAGTGACACAAGGAAGCACAGATTACAGGAAGACTGGAAGATGGAGTAATACAAGCAGGCAGAGATTACAGGAAGACTGAAAGATGGAGTAATACAAGCAGGCAGAGATTACAGGAAGACTGAAAGATGGAGTAATACAAGCAGGCAGAGATTACAGGAAGACTGAAAGATGGAGTAATACAAGCAGGCAGAGATTACAGGAAGACTGAAAGATGGAGTAATACAAGCAGGCAGAGATTACAGGAAGACTGAAAGATGGAGTAATACAAGCAAGCAGAGATGACAGGAAGACTGAAAGATGGAGTGACACAAGGAGGCAGAGATTACAGGAAGACTGAAAGATGGAGTAATACAAGGAAGCACAGATTACAAAAAGACTGAAAGATGGAGTGACACAAGCAAGCAGAGATTACAAGAAGACTGAAAGATGGAGTAATACAAGCAGGCAGAGATTACAAAAAGACTGAAAGATGGAGTAATACAAGCAGGCAGAGATTACAGGAACACTGAAAGATGGAGTAATACAAGCAGGCAGAGATTACAGGAAGACTGAAAGATGGAGTAATACAAGCAGGCAGAGATTACAGGAAGACTGAAAGATGGAGTAATACAAGCAGGCAGAGATTACAGGAAGACTGAAAGATGGAGTAATACAAGCAGGCAGAGATTACAGGAAGACTGAAAGATGGAGTAATACAAGCAGGCAGAGATTACAGGAAGACTGAAAGATGGAGTGACACAAGCAGGCAGAGATTACAGGAAGACTGAAAGATGGAGTGACACAAGCAGGCAGAGATTACAAGAAGACTGAAAGATGGAGTAATACAAGCAGGCAGAGATTACAGGAAGACTGAAAGATGGAGTAATACAAGCAGGCAGAGATTACAGGAAGACTGAAAGATGGAGTAATACAAGCAGGCAGAGATTACAGGAAGACTGAAAGATGGAGTGACACAAGCAGGCAGAGATTACAGGAAGACTGAAAGATGGAGTAATACAAGCAGGCAGAGATTACAGGAAGACTGAAAGATGATGTTACATAAACAGGGAAAGATGAAAAGGGAAGACGTTGAAGTGGTAAACTAAGCCCAACTATGTTGTGTCTATCTCTGGAGAGATGACCTCTTGCTGTCACTTAATCAAAACGAATAAAGCTGAGAAATACCACTGCGGAAAAAGCACTTTTTCAATTATCATAAATAAAGACAAGTTTTGATTGGTTGATTGAGGCTGAAGATGGAAACAAGCGCAACAACTAAGAGAGGGAGAGAGAGGGAGAGAGAGAGAGAGAGAGAGAGAGAGAGAGAGAGAGAGATGTGTTTGGAGTTTTCCTGCGGATCTTAAAACATCAATCATTGACCAATATCTGATCAAGACCGAACTGACTTTGACTACATTTGGATTCCCTAGAGGCTTTGGGCTTTGAATTGGTTCACTGCTCCTCTCTCTCTCTCTCTCTCTATATATATATATATATATATATATATATATATATATATATATATATATATTTCTCTCACTTCGTGTCTCTCTTTCGTCTCTCTCTCTATCTTTCTCTCTCCAATTTTTTTTCACGCCGTCTCTCTCTCTCTCTCTCTCTCTAAATTTTTCTATTACAGCGTCTCTCTCTCTCTCTCTCTCTCTCTCTCTCTCTCTCTCTCTCTCTCTCTCTCTCTCTCTCTCTCTCTCTCTCTCTCACTCTATCTCTTTCTCTGTCTGTCTCATTCTTTCTCTCTCTGTCTTTTTTTCCACTTTCTCTCCCGCCGTCTCCCTCACCCTCTCTCTCAATCTATTTATTTATCTGTTTCTCCTCCTCTTTTTCTTTCTAAGCTCCAAGTGTATATCTCGAGAAATACATTCATGTCATGTGCGAGACAAACACTCTTGTGAGAGGTTGTGTTTTTCTGATGAGAACAGAAAACAGAATCAAACGGCCCAGCCCATTTTTGTCTCTCTAAAAATTATGTTGTACGGAACTCCCGGCTTGTACCAAACGGAACTTTAGGCGAAGGTGAAACACAAGTATTTCAACCTGAGGATATGGCATAAGGACAAGATAAAAACTGCATGTCTCACGATCTTGTTCTCACAGGAATCTCCGCCGGAAGGAAAAGTTTAAACCTGCGGTGAAACTTTCTCCACTGTCACTGTAAGAGAACAAACAGTTCCAGCAGTTGGGTCGATTGGCTTCAGAAGTTGTTTTTCGAAACCAGTATTGCTATGGTCGATTTTCAAGACAAGACTGCATTAGGACATGTCCTAAATGTTTCCGGACAGAACTTACTCCGCTGTTTGTTTCAAGCATCACAAGTCAATGTCATATCCAGCGTGCCAAGTGCTGAAAGTCTGCCATAATGATGTACTCTCTCCCGACAGAACTGCTCAGGTAATTCTGTCTTGCCCTCACCTGGTCCAGGTCTGAGACCAACAATCGAAGCCCATTGGCAGCCTGCCTCGTATAACCTAGCAACGCTGTGCCAGGCCTCTTTATAAACTTGATGGAGTAACGTGCACACACACACACTCACACACATTCACACCCACGCTCAAACTCACGGAAAAAAAAGAAAGACACGGATCAGTTTATGACTAGTATCAGTGTAAATAATTTTTTAATAGTCATCGCCATACTGACACTTCAGTTTTTTCTTCTTAATTTGATATGTGTGTTCAGAGAGGGACAATACCAGTACTAGCATTCCCAGCCTGCCCCTCCTTTCTGTTTAATATTTGCTCCACTCACCCAACGTTACCTATCCTGTGTACAATATTTACGTGACGAGCAGATGGCAATCAGTTTGTTGTGGAAGAAAGGTCGCAACAAGAAACCAAGAAATTATTGAGCAAATGTTCGATAAGGAGTAAGAATGAGTGGCTTTTATCATAAATAATGTAACCCCAAAGATAAAGGCGTATGTGGAAATTACCTCTAAATCCATAATATTTTCAAAAATTTAACTCTAGTGTCATTCTTTGTTCTTTTTAGATGTTGTGTTGATGCTCTGTTTTGATGGTGCTGTTGGATTGTTTCTAACTTTTCTTTCATAATTTTGAATTTGCTTTTGCCTTCCACAAAATGAAGTAAGATCCGTTTTGGATAACATTACATGTGTTTTGTCTGTCTGGGTTTGTCTCACAGTTAGCTCACGCCGGGAAAAGAGAAGATAAAATGGACATGAAATGGAGATCTTTCTCCATATTTTCTTTATTCCTCTAAACTCTTAATCTTGTCTTTGTTTTTCTTGTTATTGCTCTTCTTCTTCTTCTTCTTCTTCTTCTTCTTCTTCTTCTTCTTCTTCTTCTTCTTCTTCTTCTTCTTCTTCTTCTTCTTCTTCTTCTTCTTCTTCTTCTTCTTTTATCACATCTTTTCCGAGTCCTCTCCGCACTCCCTACGCCCCCTCTTCCCTTTTTTTCCTCACATTCTCTCACCCGCCTCCCTAGGTTTTCTTGCTAATTTTTTTTTCTTTTTAGTTTCATTCTTTTAACAAACTAAAAGTCGCGACGCTTGCTTCCAATTCAACAGCTTGATTAAACAAAAAAATTATTTCCAAGAAAAACTGTTTCCAAAAACTCAGAATAGCACCGACTTGACATCACGTAGCTCAAAGTTAGATTGTTTACACATGATGGGCGCGACAGAAGAGGCTGGCTTTAATTCTTAAAACTAATACAAGTCTCCATTTGTTTTGTTTTTAATGTAGTGTTTGTTTTAATGAAAAATAGTAGTATTACACTACAAAAAGCCTTACGATTTTTTCACCTTAAGGCCAGAATTCTATGCAATTATTCTACGGCTGATTACACTGTATCTCATAATTAATGCATAACAAACTGGAAAATTCCAAAAAGATATGGGCGAAAAGTTATTTCTTTTTTGTTGTTGTGTAGTAATGGATATTCAAGTAAAATATAATCTAAGTGAATGTTACACCATAGATTTCTTGGTGGTGTTACAAGAGAAGTTGTGATCGAAAAAAGATAAGTACCTTGTTGTATTGGTGACGTTGCAAGTGGATTTATTGCCGTATGGTGTTGGTGGAGTAACTAATTTATTTGGACTTTTGTCTTCTTGGCGGTGTCACTGAAGTATTAAGACCTTTGTCGTCTTAGCGGTTTCACTAGAATATTTAGACCTTTATCTTCGTGGCGGTGTTACTGGAGTGTTTAGACCTTTGTCCTCATGGCAGTGTCACAAGAGTATTTTGACATTTGTCTTCTTGGCGGTGTCACTTGAGTCTTTGAACTTTATCCTCATGGTGCTGTCACTAGAGTATTCAGACATTTGTCTTCTTGGCGGTGTAACTGGAGTGTTTAGACCTTTGTCCTCGTGGCGGTGTGACAAGAGTATTTTGACATTTGTCCTCTTCCTGATGTGACCAGAGTATTTAGACTGTTGACGTGTTTATGGTGCCGCTAATGTATTTAAAACTTTGTCCTCTTGGTGGTGACGCTGAAGTATTTGAACCGTTGTTTTTTTTTTTTGTTTTTTTTTGGTGACTAAGCATCTAATCAAATAAGTATAAAACTATGGAACTCGAAACCAGGTCCAAAATGTGATCTGAAATATTTTGCTTGTAATCTACATTAATGGAAACAATCTGAATAGGTCTATGGGTTAAAACTTATAATTTATATCAATTTTTTAATAGATCCATCTTTCAAAAAACTAATTAGTTTTGACGTGAAAGGAACAAATGTTCTACATTTCCGTCACTTTTACAATTGAATGTGGATGCTGGATACCTATTGTACCTGAACTAATAAACCTTCCATATCATTTTGATGCCGAACTATTCTGTAAATGATGTTGCTATGGTTCCATTAGCATCATGCTGGAACTAGAAATAGTTCCTATTGTCTCAGGTTGACTAAATGGAACCAAACTCTATTCACAACCAGGAAAGAGAATGAGGTAAAGCTTAGTCCTCGTATCGAAATCAATCCTTTCTGTTCGCGTAAAGCTTTTAAAAGTTTAATGTGGACCTTAATGTTGAGCATAAAATAACAATTACTCAAAAGAAAGATCATACAGCATCCAAATTTCAAAAGACATCCATACACAGCAAGCAGTTTGTAATGGAAAAGAAGAAACAAAATGACTTGGAAATATTTTAATAGTCTGACCAAATTTCGACAACCAATCTATGTTTGCCATTGTCGGCAGGAAATAAATCGAAATAAGCAGACGCGGCGAATACTGATCCAATCTAGGTGGAGAGAGTCAGAGAATGATAAAGTTAATACACTAAACTAAGCCTTGTAGAGCTTTAATCCTTACGACGCTGAGCTTTATTTTTCATCAAAATAATATTTTTTATCATAAGTATGCCATTTTCCTTCTTAAATTTAAAGGGGAAAATTATCAATAAACTCGAATAAGGAATAACTGTCAGAGCGTTTCTATATAGGATTATTATTATTATCATCATCTTATTGAAGATATATTGGCCTGTGGAAACTGTTGTCTGACTGATCTTAAGTAACAGACGAGAGAGTACTTTATTATGCCTGTCTAAAGTAACAGACGAGAGAGTACTTTATTATGTCAGTATAAAGTAACAGACGAGAGAGTGCTTTATTATGTCAGTATAAAGTAACAGACGAGAGAGTGCTTTATTATGTCAGTCTAAAGTAACAGACGAGAGAGTGCTTTATTATGTCAGTATAAAGTAACAGACGAGAGAGTACTTTTTTATGCTAGTATAAAGTAACAGACGAGAGAGTACTTTATTATGCCAGTATAAAGTAACAGACGAGAGAGTACTTTATTATGCCAGTATAAAGTAACCGACGAGAGAGTACTTTATTATGCCAGTATAAAGTAACAGACGAGAGAGTACTTTATTATGGCAGTCTAAAGTAACAGACGAGAGAGTACTTTATTATGCCAGTCTAAAGTAACAGACGAGAGAGTACTTTATTATGCCAGTCTAAAGTAACAGACGAGAGAGTACTTTATTATGCCAGTATAAAGTAACAGACGAGAGAGTACTTTATTATGCCAGTCTAAAGTAGCAGACGATAGAGTACTTTATTATGCCAGTATAAAGTAACCGACGAGAGAGTACTTTATTATGCCAGTCTAAAGTAACAGACGAGAGAGTACTTTATTATGCCAGTATAAAGTAACAGACGAGAGAGTACTTTATTATGCCAGTATAAAGTAACAGACGAGAGAGTACTTTATTATGCCAGTATAAAGTAACAGACGAGAGAGTACTTTATTATGCCAGTATAAAGTAACAGACGAGAGAGTACTTTATTATGCCAGTATAAAGTAACAGACGAGAGAGTACTTTATTATGCCAGTATAAAGTAACAGACGAGAGAGTACTTTATTATGCCAGTATAAAGTAACAGACGAGAGAGTACTTTATTATGCCAGTATAAAGTAACAGACGAGAGAGTACTTTATTATGCCAGTATAAAGTAACAGACGAGAGAGTACTTTATTATGCCAGTCTAAAGTAACAGACGAGAGAGTACTTTATTATGCCAGTATAAAGTAACAGACGAGAGAGTACTTTTTTATGCCAGTATAAAAAATCCACCGCTCTGTGTTTTCCCGAAAACCATTCAGATTCTTTTAGCACCCTGACCAGATGTCTGAGCAGACGAGATTTTCTAGTCTTTTCGGATGTGATTAATCAAAGGACAGACATTCAACAAGTTAGTCGCTCAGGCTTGTCAGACACTCAAAAATACTCTGGGTACAGCAGCTTCAGACACATTTTCTGTTTTTTTCTCAAATTTTCGAATGGCTTAATACAATTACCGTTGTACAATTTAAACTTGCATCAGGGAAAAGAAGATTGGCCAGGATTAAAAACCTTTTTTTTTTGTGTGTGGGTCTTTAATAAATTATTCGTGTTGCCTATTTGCCATATTTAAAGATAATTTTTCAAGCAGGCCAGACGGAAAACAAAGGAAATAATTAAAATACTACTGGTGGGGACACCAAGAATAAGCAGGAGCATAGAAAAATAAGCGAAATGTAATTTTAAGAGACCAAATCACAAAGTTGCTGGTTGTATGTAAGGATGGTTTCATGATGGTCCACAAAAAGGTGAGTAGGAGAGGTGAGGAATCCTGGAGGACGATTTCAGATAGCGATATATATAAATATATATATATATATTGTATTATATTGAACGTTATGGATGCACTGGTATGGATTCATCTACTAGTTTATTCCCTTTAAGAGTCACTGAAGTTTGTTTCAACTGTTAATTGTGATACAAACAGCAAATAGATTATAAACATGGTAACATAATTTTTATCGATTTTGTTCAGAAATTTCTCAGACACACATGCTACCTTAGGTAATAGAAATGTCCTACTGGTGACCACAAGACAAAAAGCAAACCTGAATGTTTCTTCAAACCGTAAGAAATGAAATCGAAATCTGAGCAAAATTTCACCTTTAAAAATTGCAGGGGAGTACAAAACTCACGAACTGGTGTCTCTGTGTTTGCAGAGTCCACGTCTGCGTTTGTTGGATTCCAGCTGTATCACAGGTCAAATCCAAAGTCACGATTGTGGTGTCTGATCATGACGTCTTTATTATTTCAATTTTTCCTATTGAGAGTTTACCCATCCTCTACCCAATTGTTTTTAGATGAAAAAAAAATATACGCGCTTTTTATGATTATGAGATGAAAATGTCATGTTTTGTTGTGACTTTGAGCTTGGAAAAGAACGTCACTTCATATTCCAATATTTGCGAAAAACAGGAGTTTGGTGATAACCAGGAAAGACAAAAAGCGAATAGTTGAGAGAGAGAGAGAGAGAGAGGTGTGGCGGGGGGGGGGGGCGAGATATCTAGACGGAAGTCACATAAGGCAAACTGATGCATGGGCAGACAGTAACCAAATCGAGCGCCTGAATCCTGTTTTGAATAACATCAGGAGCCATTAAACCTCAGTCAGGTTTTGTGTGTGTGTGTGTGTGTTTCGGCATTCATCTCTAGAGCTGATTAAACAAGCTGGCTTGACAAGACGTGACTGGCAACCCGATACACAGCTTAGAACCCCTGTTACCTACCTGGCCTCTCCATCGTTCTCAGCCTTCTCAGAAAACAGCGCCATCACATCCTGGTCTACGTGTTTCTCACACAAAAGATTTTAATAATATCGTGAGCAACAAAAGAGCGCGTGCTGGCAGCTAAGCCTAGCGGATCCAATCAGATCGATCCTATCTAGTGGTGCCCCCTCAACCTGGCATTGGTTGCCCAACCATGGGTCTGGCTCCAGAGCTCAACCTCTGGCCAACCACCTGCCCCTATCTGTGACTCTCAGGTCTGAAGTCAAAGGGAAAAATATTGAAGTCTTCTCAAGCTGGAACTCACACACACATCTTTCCGTCTGTTGTTTGTTGTTCGTTAATATGCGAGTACGTTTGTGGGATCTAACAATTTTACTTCCTGCTCTTTGATGGTCTCTAGAGATTATGAGCAGGATGATGAAGTCTTTGTCTCTCTCTCTCTCTCTCTCTCTCTCTCTCTCTCTCTCTCTCTCTCTCTCTCTCTCTCTCTCTCTCTCTCTCTCTCTCTCTCTCTCTCTCTCTCTCTCTCTCTCTCTCTCTCTATCTATCTCTCTCTATCTATCTATCTATCTATCTATCTCTTTGCTTCTCTCCTTCTCTCTCTCTCTCTGTATCTCTCTAGCTCCCCCACAGCCCCGTCTCTCATTCCTCTGCATAGATTTCCTACATACAGTAACATATTTCTGTGCCGAGATCCACAGCTGATCCGTAACCGATTACCGGTACTGTCAAGAACCGTCCTCAGCAACCGAAGGACTCAACCTCCCTTAGCGTACAAGAGATCCGG
>JAWDGP010003079.1:137500-145000 GCA_033675545.1 Elysia crispata | reverse complement strand
ATCCTTACATTGTTTGTTAAACTGATAGAACCATGTTACAAGAATCCTTACATTGTTTGTCAAACTGATAGAACCAAGTTACAAGAATCCTTATATTGTTTGTCAAACTGATAGAACCATGTTACATCAAACTGATAGAACCATGCTACAAGAATCCTTACATTGCTTGTTACACTGATAGAACCATGTTACAAGAATCCATACATTGTTTGTTAAACTGATAGAACCAAGTTACAAGAATCCTTATATTGTTTGTTAAAGTGATAGAACCATACTACAAGAATCTTTACATTGTTTGTTAAACTGATAGAACCATGTTACAAGAATCCATACATTGTTTGTCAAACTGATAGAACCAAGTTACAAGAATCTATACATTGTTTGTTAAACTGATAGAACCATGTTACAAGAATCTATACATTGTTTGTTAAACTGATAGAATCATGTTACAAGAATCTCTACATTGTTTGTTAAACTGATAGAACCAAGTTACAAGAATCCTTATATTGTTTGTCAAACTGATAGAACCATGTTACAAGAAGCTATACATTGTTTGTTAAACTGATAGAATCATGTTACAAGAATCTATACATTGTTTGTTAAACTGATAGAACCAAGTTACAAGAATCCTTATATTGTTTGTCAAACTGATGGAACCATGTTACAAGAATCTATACATTGTTTGTTAAACTGATAGAATCATGTTACAAGAATCTATACATTGTTTGTCAAACTGATAGAACCATGTTACAAGAATCCTTACATTGTTTGTTAAACTGATAGAACAATGCTACAATAATCATTACATTGTTTGTTAAACTGATAGAACCATGTTACAAGAATCTTTACATTGTTTGTTAAACTGATAGAACCATGTTACAAGAATCTATACATTGCTTGTCAAACTGATAGAACCATGTTACAAGAATCTATACATTGTTTGTCAAACTGATAGAACCATGTTACAAGAATCTATACATTGTTTGTTAAACTGATAGAACCATGTTACAAGAATCCTTACTTTGTTTATTAAACTGATAGAATCATGTTACAAGAATCCTTACATTGTTTGTTAAACTGATAGAACCATGTTACAAGAATCCATACATTCTATCAAACTGATAGAACCGTGCTACAAGAATCCTTACATTGTTTGTTAAACTGATAGAACCATGTTACAAGAATCCTTACATTGTTTGTTCAACCGATAGAACCATATTACAAGAATCTATACACTGTTTGTCAAACTGATAGAACCATGTTACAAGAATCTATACATTGTTTGTCAAACTGATAGTACCATGTTACAAGAATCTCTACATTGTTTGTCAAACTGATAGAACCATGTTACAAGAATCCATACATTGTTTGTCAAACTGATAGAACCATGTTACAAGAATCCATACATTGTTTGTCAAACTGATAGAACCATGTTACAAGAATCTATACATTGTTTGTTAAACTGATAGAACCATGTTACAAGAATCTATACATTGTTTGTCAAACTGATAGAACCATGTTACAAGAATCTATACATTGCTTGTCAAACTGATAGAACCATGTTACAAGAATCCATACATTGTTTGTCAAACTGATAGAACCATGTTACAAGAATCCATACATTGTTTGTCAAACTGATAGAACCATGTTACAAGAATCCATACATTGTTTGTCAAACTGATAGAACCATGTTACAAGAATCCATACATTGTTTGTTAAAATGATAGAACCATGTTACAAGAATCCATCCATTGTTTGTCAAACTGATAGAACCATGTTACAAGAATCCATACATTGTTTGTCAAACTGATAGAACCATGTTACAAGAATCTATACATTGTTTGTCAAACTGATAGAACCATGTTACAAGAATCTATACATTGTTTGTTAAACTGATAGAACCATGTTACAAGAATCTATACATTGTTTGTCAAACTGATAGAACCATGTTACAAGAATCTATATATTGCTTGTCAAACTGATAGAACCATGCGACAAGAATCTTTACATTGTTTGTTACACTGATAGAACCATGCTACAAGAATCCTTACATTGTTTGTTAAACTGATAGAACCATGTTACAAGAATCCTTACATTGTTTGTCAAACTGATAGAACCATGTTACAAGAAACCATACATTGTTTGTCAAACTGATAGAAATATGCGACAAGAATCCTTACATTGTTTGTTAAACTGATAGAACCAAGCTACAAGAATCCTTACATTGTTTATTAAACTGATAGAACCATGTTACAAGAATCTATACATTGTTTGTTAAACTGATAGAATCATGTTACAAGAATCCTTACATTGTTTGTCAAACTGATAGAACCATGTTACAAGAATCCATACATTGTTTGTCAAACTGATAGAACCATGTTACAAGAATCCATACATTGTTTGTTAAACTGATAGAACCATGTTACAAGAATCCATACATTGTTTGTTAAACTGATAGAACCATGGTACAAGAATCCATACATTGTTTGTCAAACTGATAGAACCATGTTACAAGAATCCTTACATTGTTTGTTAAACTGATAGAACCATGTTACAAGAATCCTTACATTGTTTGTTAAACTGATAGAACCATGTTACAAGAACCCATACATTGTTTGTCAAAGTCATAGAACCATGTTACAAGAACCTATACATTGTTTGTCAAACTGATAGAACCATGTTACAAGAATCCATACATTGTTTGTCAAACTGATAGAACCATGTTACAAGAATCTATACATTGTTTGTCAAACTGATAGAACCAAGTTACAAGAGAATGAAAACTGCGGTGGTTGTGGAATCTGAAATACATGATATGACATCAAAGGTATTTCATGTACTTTATAACATCAGATGGTATAAAAAGATAGCAAGACGCAGTGGTAGGATGGCAGCTATAATTCTTTCTGAGTGACTCTCAACATCTTTCTCAAGAGCAGCTGATATAGCCTGTAATCTTTCACTCGGACATTCCAGATCTTGCCCACTGTCCACCACCAGTATATCTGGCTCAGCCAGATTTCCAGCAATATTTAGATGCAAGATTCTAACCCGTCTAAAAACTTGCCACTTCACATCGCCTGACAGGGCATACCTGGAGAGAATATTCCAAACCTGACACCAGTGTGACCCTTCTTCCCACAGGCATGATCCTGGATCTTCTCCGCGTGTGTGTGTGTGGTTTTACCCTATCTGCTATCAAACCTTAGATCTCTAATAGTAGATGTGTTCTATCAAACAGTGTAGCACAAAACAAATCTTATATAATTCAGAAATTGTCAATGCTCAGTTCGATCTTGTAACCAGATTTTTCTTCCAAAACTTATCACGACCAAAAAAGAATAAACATCAAAATATTGTTTACCACATTGTTAGTCCGCCCTGATGTTTTGGACATACCCATCTCTAGCTAGGGCTAAGGTTGGCTCTGAGTTCCCGCGTGAGTTCCCGCGTAGCTCTATTATGGTCGAGTCATGACTGTGCTGGGCCAGAGCTGGACACTTAGAGCTTTCATGAGAAATGTGTTCAAAAAACAATAAATAGCGGTTCATTATCTGGTGGTACATCAAAGTCCTATGAAATAAGTCGATCTACAAAAGTTTGGAATTGTTTGAACTTATCGCAGAGTTCGAGTAGTTTCTTTTCAAGTAGACAGCGTGAAATTTTTCTCTGATCGTAAAGACTTTATGTTTCGTTGTTTATTGTACTTTGGTAAAGGATTAAACTAAGAAGATAAAAGAAGACAGAAAGAGGCTTTGTTTCATTATTTATTCCACATATTGAAATTATTAAAGAAAGAGAAGAAAAGAAAAAAAAATCATGTAGACGCTATGTTTCGTTGTTTATTGTAGTTTGATAAATGAAAATAGAAAAAGGCGAAAAGAAAAGACAGTCGTGTAAAGAGGCTGTTTTGTTGATAATTGCACTTTCGTAAATGATTAAAAAAGAGAAGAAAAGAAAGGAAGAGAGAATGCTGTAGTCAGGTAAGAAACTCAATCACTCGGTTACATGATCATCTTCGCCAGACCTCCCGTCCGTCACAAAGCAGGGGTGTCTGAAGTGGATCCAATTTGTGAAATTCAAACTAGTGGAACTGATTATATCTCTGAAGTATAGGGGAGATATTAGGGCTAGGATTTGGTGAGACAGTGCCATCATAAAAGTGAGAACTAGTGGTAAAGTGATGAAGACAGTCTGTTAGATAGAAAGGGGGGTTAGAGATAGAGAGACAGAGAGAGAGAGAGAGAGAGAGAGAGAGAGAGAAAGGGGGGGGGGGGTTGAGAAGGAGAGGAATATAGATTTAACAACAGCGTCAGAGACAGAAAGCCATAACGGACATATAAAAAAGAAAAGAAAGACCTAGATTGAGATGATGGCGTCTCTTGGCAACATCGATGTTGATCTCGGGGAGAATCTTGCCCTACACAAAGTGTCATAAACTGGCTGCTGATATCTAAATGTTGTGTTTTATTTCTTGTTAACAGAAATAACAGACTCAAGTAGTTTTGTTCTATTTCGCTAAGACAGTACACCTGATGGATACGACAGGGTTGAATGCCTCTCTGATATATCCGTAATGCTAAAAAGAATTGTTTTGTGAAACAAGTTGCTCACAACAATGACCTTTTCAAACATTTCGCCATCTCGGGAAAGGCTCTGTGGTCTGGAGGGGAAATACTTCCATAATAAAACACGAAGAGTGCTCGTACTTGTTCCTACTTAAGAAGTGAGATGAGATTTCCTTTAAAGCATGATAATAAGCTCATGTAATAGACGTGATGAAATCTCGATCCATGGAAGAGCCGAGCCTCATGTGTTTAAACTCATGACTATCATGACCAAGAGCCGAGTCTGATGTGTTTAAACTCATGACTATCATGACCAAGAGCCGAGTCTGATGTGTTTAAACTCATGACTATCATGACCAAGAGCCGAGCCTGATGTGTTTAAAGTCATGACTATCATGACCAAGAGCCGAGCCTGATGTGTTTAAACTCATGACTATCATGACCAAGAGTCGAGCCTGATGTGTTTAAACTCATGACTATCATGACCAAGAGCCGAGCCTGATGTGTTTAAACTCATGACTATCATGACCAAGAGCCGAGCCTGATGTGTTTAAACTCATGACTATCATGACCAAGAGCCGAGCCTGATGTGTTTAAACTCATGACTATCATGACCAAGAGTCGAGTCCCAACCCGTGCGCTGCATAGGACATGGGTGTGAGTGTTAGGATGTGACCACTTGATGTCACTTGTGCCATGAACTGTAGTACAGCGTAAAGCTGTGTATGTTGTGTGGGTGTGATAGAGACCTCTCCTTCTTCATAGCATGTAGTTACAAAATACGCAGAGGCAATTAATGTCAGCGACCTTTCTTTATTCATATTATGTAGATACAAAACACTCATATGCAATTAGCGTCAGTGTGACATCTTTCTTCATAGTATGTAATAAAAAAAAAAACATACATGGACAATTAGTGTGTTGTTAACCTCTCTTTCTTCATGGTGTGTAGTTACAAAACATACATAGACAATTTGTGTGTTGATAACATCTCTTTCTTTATAGTTACAAAATATACATAGACAGGTAGTGCAATTCTCAGTTTATGCCTGTCAAATACATCTTTAAAAGTACTTGTCTTTATGCTGGTTTTATTTTTTTTATTTGTTTTTTGATATTGTTGTTGTTTTTCTTTTTTTGTTTTTTGCTTTTTTTATGCATTTATCTGTTTTATTGACTGATTTATAGGACTGTGAAATGCCTATTAGGCGGAACTACTCCTGAATACGGAAAATACCATAAAAACAAATTTCAAAAGATCCGTGCTGGGATCGGTCAGACTGCAGAGATGGTCTCATCTTATATCTCTAGAGAGATCTCTATCAGACTAGAGAGATGGTCTCATCTTATATCTCTAGAGAGATCTCTATCAGACTAGAGAGATGGTCTCATCTTATATCTCTAGAGAGATCTCTATCAGACTAGAGAGATGATCTCATCTTATATCTCTAGAGAGATCTCTATCAGACTAGAGAGATCTCTATCAGACTAGAGAGACCTTTATCAGACTAGAGAGACCTTTATCAGACTAGAGAGATGGCCTCATCTTATATCTCTAGAGAGATCTCTATCAGACTAGAGAGATCTCTATCAGACTTGAGAGATCTCTATCAGACTAGAGAGATCTCTATCAGACTAGAGAGATGGTCTCGTTCTCAGGGAAGATGGCTCCTTCTTTCAAACATTCGCTTCATCACCTCAAACACCGACAACATCAATGAGCACATCAGAGGCGATAAGAAGTGAAAGTCTTAACCTGGGTCACATAGTGTCCCTGTTGTAGACGTGACCAGAAATAAACAGCCTGCCAGACAACAGCAGTTAAGGTTAAGGTTCGGGTTGGAGCTTTCATCTTAAGAGATACAAGGATTGTATCAAGTTATTGGCCTTTTTGGTCACCATTTGGGTTTATTTTTATTTTCTACCTTCCTCTCAGTCTCTCTCTCTCTGTCCCTCTCTCTCTCTCTCTCTCTCTCTCTCTCTCTCTCTCTCTCTCTCTCTCTCTCTCTCTCTCTCTCTTTCTTTTTCTCTCTCTATCTATCTATCTATCTCTTTCTCTCTTTCTCTCTCTCATTCTCTCGCTCTTATTGTCCCCCCCCCCCTCTCCCTCTTTGTCTCTCGGTCTGTCGGTCTGTCTCTCTCTCTATCTCTCTTCCTTCTTTATCTCTCAATTTCTCTTCTTTCTTTTCTCTCTATCTATATATCTATCTCTAACTCGCTCTTTATCTCAATTTCTATCTCTTTATCTCTGTGTTTATATTTATCTGATCTGTATCTCCCACTAACTTTTCTCTTCTAGCGCTATTTCTTTCTTTCTCTCCCACTCACTTCCATCTGTCTCTTAATTTCTAAGTTCCTGCATCCTCTTTTCTGCTCTATCACTCAACATGTCTACCCAAACCACTCAATTCTAAACCATTTTGTCTCCAAGTTTGATTGTTTTATCGGTCTGTTTTCAAGACTGATCGCCGCTCATTTCTCCATCCATCTCAGAGCTGTTCACAGACCAAGCAATCCTCCCCGATGTTCATAGACCAAGCAATCCCTCCCCGATGTTCATAGACCAAGCAATCCCTCCCCGATGTTCATAGACCAAGCAATCCCTCCACGATGTTCACAGACCAAGCAATCCTCCCCGATGTTCACAGACCAAGCAATCCCTCCCCGATGTTCATAGACCAAGCAATCCCTCCCCGATGTTCACAGACCAAGCAATCCTCCCCGATGTTCACAGACCAAGCAATCCCTCCCCGATGTTCACAGACCAAGCAATCCCTCCCCGATGTTCATAGACCAAACAATCCCTCCCCGATGTTCACAGACCAAGCAATCCCTCCCCGATGTTCATAGACCAAACAATCCCTCCCCGATGTTCACAGACCAAGCAATCCCTCCCCGATGTTCATAGACCAAACAATCCCTCCCCGATGTT
>JAWDGP010003079.1:125000-132500 GCA_033675545.1 Elysia crispata | reverse complement strand
GGTAGAATGATTGGGCAAAGCTATAGATAGTAAGGTAGAGTGGTTGGGCAGAGCTATAGTCAGTGAGGTAAAGTGATTGGGCAGAGCTATAGACAGTGAGGTAGAGTGATTGGGAAGAGCGATAGTCAATGAGGTAGACCTATAAACAGTGAGTTAGAGCGATATCATTGAGGCAGAGCGATAAACTGGTTGGCAGACTTATAACCCAGTGAGTCAGAGTGAGTGACGCAGAGTGATAGACAGTGAGGCAGGGTAACAGGTTAAGGTTACAGAGAATGGGAGAGAGAAAGAGGAAGCGAGAGAGAGAGAGAGAGAGAGAGAGAGAGAGAGAGAGAGAGAGAGAGAGAGAGAGAGAGAGAGAGAGAGAGAGAGAGAGAAAGAGAAAGCGAATTTAAAAGGCAGAGCTATAGATAGTGAGGTAGAGTGATTGGGCAGAGCGATAAACAGTGAGATAGAGTGATTGGGCAGAGCTATAGACAGTGAGGTAGAGTGATTGGGCAGAGCGATAAACAGTGAGGTAGAGTGATTGGGCAGAGCGATAAACAGTGAGATAGAGTGATTGGGCAGAGCGATAGACAGTGAGGTAGAGTGATTGGGAAGAGCGATAAACAGTGAGGTAGAGTGATTGGGCAGAGCGATAGACAGTGAGATAGAGTGATTGGGCAGAGCGATAAACAGTGAGGTAGAGTGATTGGGCAGAGCTATAGACAGTGAGGTAGAATGATTGGGCAAAGCTATAGACAGTGAGATAGAGTGATTCGGCAAAGCTATAGACAGTGAGGTAGAGTGAACAACAAAGAAAGAGAGAGAGAGAGAGAGAGAGAGAGAGAGAGAGAGAGAGACAGACAGACAGACAGACAGACAGACAGACAGACAGAGAGGGGGTGGGAGGGAGAGGGAAAGAGAGGCAGAAAGAGAGAAACGAATTATAAAGTCATCAAATACGTTTCATATTGTTTCTATATATGATAGGGAGGAGTGCAAGAGTGAAGAACACAGAAAGAGAGAGAGAGAGAGAGAACTCACGTACTAAGACAAAGAGACAGACAGACAGACATCGAGGCAGAAAGAGATTACGAAGTTACAAAGGTCTTTCTCTCCCATTTAAGATCTCTATTGCTTGTAGTAGAGTCCGAACTTTGCGCACTCCCGGCTGGTGGAAACCAGTTTCCTTGTCCTCTGATAGGCCCCACTTTCCTAAGCTCGTCCAACATGAGAACAATAGGTTTACCTCCTCAGATCTTTATGTCAGCCCGGTGGTGTCAGATCTAACTTAGTGACTGGAATGTTTGTCTGAGACACTGAAGTGTAGGACAGCTGTTTACAGTTGAGTGAAGAATTTTGAGATGGAGAGTAGTAGATGAAGCTGTTGTGTCCACGGTTTTCAAACACTGAATGGCCAGTTTGGTGAGGCGCGCACACTACAGAAGATAATCGATGAACTTTTGTCGAAAGTGTGGATCTTCATCTTTTAAGTCGTATACTTTACTTCAGGTTAGAACAAGCCTTCAGGACAGAAACTGCTTCAATCGCACAAGGAAATATCAAGCTTATTTTAAACTTTGAATCTCTTTCATGCGCAATACGCTATTCAATCTGCTCTTAGGTCTATGTTTTATGACACAGGGATCTTGTGAGCAGACAATGGAAATACCCCAACACCGTGCGGCCATGGGTCTATCTAGCTGCTTCAAATGGCTACTTCAGCGTAGTTCTTATCCGCTCGATTAGCGATATGCTCGACCTTCTTACCGCCTGATGAGGGCACGGACAACTGTTGACCAGCGGTGCAGACCAGGAGCTCGTAGCTTAGCTTAACACCAGATCTAAACACCGGGCTATCGGGTTAGATCTGGTCGGTATCGGATGGTTTTGGAAGGTCTGTCTGGATCGGCCTATCTCTAGCCTTTCTTGGTAGATTATAAGCCTTGATAAATTATTTGTCACTGGTGAAGGTAAGACGGTGAGAGAGAGAGAGAGAGAGAGAGAGAGAGAGAGAGAGAGAGAGAGAGAGAGAGAGAGAGAGAGAGAGAGAGAACGAAAGTGAGATAATTTTGAATTCATCGGTCAAGGCAACAAGGGAAATTGAGAGAGAGAAAGAGACAGAGAGAGAGACAGGGAGAGAGAGAGAGAGAGAGAGAGAGAGAGAGAGAGAGAGAGAGAGAGAGAGAGAGAGAGGTGAAAGAAAAAAAGGACAATATAGACAAATAGACAGACAAAGAGATAGATAGAGAGAAACAAAAAAGATCAAGAAGGAGAGCCAAGTAAAAGACATATAAGAGAATCAGATTATTGGATTTGGGTTTTAGAGCTTTCATCAGGGCCCGGAAATAATCGTATAGAAATCTGAGCAGACGAAAACAGCCTTCTGAATAATGTGATAATAATCTAATAACATCTGATACCCGAAAAATGGAATGTAGAAAATTAAACTCAACCTTTTCTTTCATTATTGATTTAACAACTTCGAAAGCATTCAGGATCTTTTCTTTTTTTATAAGCAACTGTTCATTTTTCAAGGGAAATCTTATTGCTCCTTTTTTATTTGACTTATTTAACTTAACTTGTTAAATTTTGATACAATCTAGGCCTAAAGATCCCAAACGGTGATTAGTGTGTGTGTGTGTGTCTGGTGTGAGTGTAAAAAGGGAAGGGGGGAGAGAAACCTTATTGAGCTGTTGCAGAGTCAAGTTTACCTGGTATGATTCCCATGTAAGAGAGAATGGGATTTCTGAAAGACTTTTCTTTACCGCTGCTTAGATTTGTTACTATAATTCGTCTCACGAAAAGAAAAGTAGTTTTAATGTTCTCCGTAATGTCTTGCTGCACTGTATGAACACTTCAAGAGGCAATTCACGTTTATTAGTGTTAAGGACGTATTTGTTTGGGGTTTTTTGTAGTTTTTTTTTTTTAATCAATTTATGCTCAAGTTTTATTTGGGGTTTGACTTTCCCTCTAGGGCTACGTTGTGATTCTGAATGAATTTTGGCCGGGTTTTTTCATTGCTGCAATTAAATGTTAAAATCACACTTGGTGAAAAGTGCAAAAGAGAACAAAATAACTTCAAATCTGAATTGATTATACTATGAATATAAACTCAGTTGAGATTAATTTCTATAACACTCCACCTAAGTTTGACAAATCTAGATATACAATAAATTAAGGAGTGCCATTACTCTACATGAGTGGACCTGGAATTCCTCGTGCCCTCTTCTCTCCTACCATGTTTTAAGATTTACCTGTTATATAAGAATCAGTATGAAAACTTCTTTTACTCTGGTACAAGGTTATTTTTTTTAAATTTAGAAGAAAGAAAATAAGAATAAACTAAACGATTGTCTGTTGACACACAAACGATACACAGAGGTGATGAAAAGACATGTCCAAATTGGTGAGTTTCACCTTTAGGTTTCTTAAAAATGCTTAGACTTAAAACTTAGACTTGCAAGCACCATAATTATTTAAAACTATCTTAATGCTTGGACTTTCATACACCATATCTAAAACTATCTTCTAATCTTATAAACTATAAGTTTTGCTGAAGATAGAATAGTAAACAATCTCCAAAATCAAATGTGTACAAAAAGATAACCACTTATTCGGTCTACATTGGTATGATTATGAGCATTGCAGAAAAACGTTTACATTTAATACGAAGTTAATTGTAGATCCGCTTACTTCTCAAATACACCGTAATCCATTTTTTCCCCATCAACCCTCAAACCAAGGGATTTAAGATATAGATCTATAGATATGTATTTCAAAAGAGGGAGATGATGTTTAACTAGAAACGAAATAAAACTGGAGGAACTAGTGGAGGCTATTTTGTGCACATAATACTGTGACATATTGTAGAACATGGTATACAGACTTAAATAATTGGACAACAAAAATATAACATTCTGCCATATTGTAGAATATACTACCTCAGTCAATTGGACAAGAAAGACATAATGATCCGCCTTGTTGTAGAATATGGTATACAGACTCCAACAATTGGACAACAAAAACATAATGTTCTTTAAAAAAATTAGAGCTATCTTTCGTGGTGGAGCTCTGGAGCACTTAGCGACCAAAAACTGAAGTTCCATCATGGCAGTAGATCTGTGTGATTTACTGAGATCAGATTAGATGTCTTACAGTAACTTCAAACTAAACAGTGCCTTCGTTTTTAGGTTATGATGCTTTTACAAAAAAAAAGTTTCGATAAATATCGTTTTTCTTTTATCTTTTTATGAAATCCATTTTGAACGGCACAAAAAGTGAGTGATATATCAAATATTGATTTAACTTGAAGTAAGCACTTTTTATTTTCTTTTTTTATGTTTTGATCAAGCATTTATAACAGTATTTTTATGCATCTACTTCTTATAACCAATTATCGATATATCGTAAACATTCGATGAGAGGGATAAAAGTCTGCGCGACAATGTAGTGGTTGCACCGCCAGGTGGCTATGATCTGTTGTTGAGAGAAGCAGACGTGGAACGACGCGACACTCGACTTGATCGTGTACTTCACAAGAAAGCTTCATCGTTTCCATCATTTATGATGTATCAATAACCACACTCACGGTATCATTGATAGTTTATCAATAACCACACTCACGGTATCATTGATAGTTTATCAATAACCACACTCACGGTATCATTGATAGTTTATCAATAACCACACTCACGGTATCATTGATAGTTTATCAATAACCACACCCACGGTATCATTGATAGTTTATCAATAACCACACTCACGGTATCATTGATAGTTTATCAATAACCACACTCACGGTATCATTGATAGTTTATCAATAAACCACACTCACGGTATCATTGATAGTTTATCAATAACCACACTCACGGTATCATTGATAGTTTATCAATAACCACACTCACGGTATCATTGATAGTTTATCAATAAACCACACTCACGGTATCATTGATAGTTTATCAATAACCACACCCACGGTATCGTTGATAGTTTATCAATAACCACACCCACGGTATCATTGATAGTTTATCAATAACCACACTCACGGTATCATTGATAGTTTATCAATAACCACACTCACGGTATCATTGATAGTTTATCAATAACCACACCCACGGTATCATTGATAGTTTATCAATAACCACACTCACGGTATCATTGATAGTTTATCAATAACCACACCCACGGTATCATTGATAGTTTATCAATAACCACACTCACGGTATCATTGATAGTTTATCAATAACCACACCCACGGTATCATTGATAGTTTATCAATAACCACACTCACGGTATCATTGATAGTTTATCATCCATAACGACACTCACGGTATCATTGTAGTTTATCAAAAATAAAAAAAAATCTTACCAGAAAATCCAAGCTGGAGATAGGTCTGGGTCTGCCATGTACTGCAGGGTGTTAAGAACTCATAACATCAGGACGTGGAGATGTGTAGTCCCCGTCTGTCAGACAGTATTATAACACCGAGTGGGGAGAGATTCTGTCTCCGACAGCCAACTCTGGCCTTGTAAGTTATGCTGGTAAATTATGAGCTCAACATTATTCTGTCTGTGTCTCTGTCTATGTGTCGTTCTGTTTATCTCTTTATCTTTATCTGTCTAGTTATATGAATGTTTATCTTTCTATTTATCTGCACATGTCAAATCACAATGAGATTTAAATATAAAATCAAAGAGGAGAAATATAGCGACAGCTCTTTGACATTGGGATGTTTTCTTTTATTAAGTGGCGTGTATTTTTGTTATTATGAACAACTTTAAAGCATATTGTCCCAATATAAGGAACTGCCAAGGACTACTTTGAACCAAAGTCACATTTGGGTAGGAACCAAAGTCACATTCGGGTAGGCCTATGTACAAAACATATGCCTCGAAGCGCATTGATCTTTACCTACAAGGATTGATCGAGATACTGGGATAACAGTGCAATTTTATGATCTGCAACTTTCTTGTCTCAATTCAAAGTGTCTTTATTCAGCGGCCGACACTTGAAACTTTTGACACTCAGGGCCGCCAATAAAGCCGGTACAGAGGACCTACATCAGAGGTGGGGTGCACACGCTCAGCGAAATCTATAACCTTTTGATTCAACAAGTGTCCTGATAGATAAACACCGCTCCAGTGGGCGCATTCACCGACACAATGACGAATTACCGCCGACCGCGGTGGAAGATACGACACTGGCGGGAGCAAGAAAAATCTCTTGTTGTACACTCTGCTCCATACCAGACCTGAGTGGAACAAGCTTGACTCCCCTTACAACACGAGAGAGTAAATTGCTCTTACCCTGAGTGTATCAGCCACTTCGAGGACGGAGGAGCGCGTCGAGCATAAGGCGTTCGTTCGCTATGACTTTACGACTTGTATTGAGAGAGAGAGAGAGACAGACAGACAGACAGACAGAGAAAGAGAGACAGAGACACAGAGAGAGAAAGAGAGACAGAGAGACAGAGAGAGAGAGAAAGAGAGACAGAGACAGAGACAGAGACAGAGACAGAGACAGACAGAGAGAGAGAGAGAGAGAGAGTAATTTTGCTGGACAAAAGAAAACCAGCGCTCTGAAAGTTAAGAAGTTCAGTTCGGAACAACAAATTCTTTTCTAGTTCGACTTTAGTATTATGTAGGTTCTGTTCTAGCTTTAGTATTATGTAGGTTCTGTTCTAGCTTTAGTATTATGTAGGTTCTGTTCTAGCTTTAGTATTATGTAGGTTCTGTTCTAGCTTTAGTATTATGTAGGTTCTGTTCTAGCTTTAGTATTATGTAGGTTCTGTTGACTTTTGTCCGAAAGAAAAGCAAACCGATACAAGCCACGCCCACTTTCTGACAACATAGAACACCGAGGTTACTATCTGTCTCAAGCTGAGACATAAGAACAAAGAGACGGTGAGTCTCATGCCGGTAATATTTGGGTTGTTAGTGAAGAAAAACAGGTTCTATAGAAAGGTTTTCACAGACTAGTTTCCTCAATTATAAATGCATTGAAAAGCGTTTTGTAATTTTCTCTAACTTGTTTATGTCGGACTGTCAGACACCATCTCTGTAGAAACATCACATATGAATTCGGTCTTCAGGAAATTAACGATCATATTTTGAATGTTGTCGGCCTCTTCCCCTGTACTTGCTTTACTATGAAACTGTTTGAGAATTGGTTCAAGATCAATCTTAACAATTGAATAACAAAGTTTGTTGACCTTTTCCAGAAACAGGCCCGATAAAGTGATAAGGATGGGAGAAGCCAGCATGTGAAACAGAGAGACAGGGAACTCAATTCAATCAATGGTGGTCCGTGACATCCGCTTCTCAAGAAATAAACTGGCAGAGTTACTCCCCTTAGTGGAAAATATTGTAGGTAACCGCGAGGTCACGTGACGAGGTCTCCTGAGTGTGCCTCAGTTCCGCCATCTTGTGGGCAAACAGGCAGCTCTCATACTATTACGTCTAGAGCATCTAAGTGATAGTACAAGAAAATAAAATGAACTCTTCAAAATGGAGATC
>JAWDGP010003079.1:115000-117500 GCA_033675545.1 Elysia crispata | reverse complement strand
TATATATATATATATATATATATATATATATATAATTGTTTCAACTTATCTTCAAACTTTTTATATATATATATATATATATATATATATATATATATATATATATATATATATATATATACTTATCTATCTTTTTAGCGATATGCAATAAAAAAGATAGATCAACATGGGCTTGGCAGAGCTCCACTCCTTTATGTATTTTTCTTTTAATCTTTTCTGATCCTCTCTTTCTTAAGATCAATATTCTTCTCCCTCACAGTATCCCTCCTTCTTTCTGCTTTAGAATCTTGCAGCTTACTGGCCCGGTTCGTAAGACTAGTCTGGAGTTAAAGGAAACCTTATTGTATTTGGGACCAGTAAGTCATCCGAAAAAAGCCGCAAAGGTCGTGGTAGTGACAACCACTCCCTTGGGTGATAGTTTTTGTGAGAATTGTCCCCGCATGAACTTTGCTCTAAGCCTCCGTATCTTTTTTCCTTCTTTCTTGTGCTCCATCGATTTTCGGTTTAGCTTCACGAAACATCATCTTTATCTGACCAGCTGTTTGTCTAGCTCTGTGTATCATTTTTTTACTCTCTCTTTCTCTCTCTCTCTCTCTCTCTCTCTCTCTCTCTCTCTCTCTCTCTCTCTCTCTCTCTCTCTCTCTCTCTCTCTCTCTCTCTGTCTCTCTCTCTCTCTCTCTCTCTCCCTCCCTCTCTCTCTCTTTTAATATATCTATCTAATTATTCTGTGAAGTGTGTTTTCCCGTCTTCACTTTGAGAACAATCTTCTACCATACAGGCCTTGCTTTGAGATGCCTCCCTATCTTTCACTATCCGGGTGATGTTCCATTCTATTGTGACTATCTTTGACTATACGGGTGATGTTTCCTCTGATTCAACTATCTTTGACTATCTGGGTAATTTGACTATCTTCACTATCCGGATGATGTTCCATTCTGTTGCAACTATCTTTGACGATACGGGTGATGTTCCCCTTGGACTCAAAAATCGTTGACTATCGGTGTGATGTTCCCCTCAAATGCGACTATCTTTGACTTTCCGGGTGATGTTTTCCTCTGATGCAACTATCTTTGATTATCCGGGTGATGTTCCCCTTTGTAGCGACTATCTTTAACTATCCGAGTGATGTTTCCCTTTTATGTGACTAACTTGACTATCTGGTTGGTGTTCCCCTCTGATGCAACTATCTTGACTATCCGGGTAATGTTCCCCTCTGATGCGACTATCTTGACGTTACGAGTGATGTTTCCCTCTGATGCGATTATCTTTGGCTATCATGGTGATTTTCGGTCTGATGCGACTATCTTTGACTATTCGTTTGATGTTCCCTTCTGATTCGACTATCTTTGACTATCCGTATGATGTTTCCCTCTGTTGCGATTATCTTTGACTATCCGTATGATGTTCCCCTCTGATGCGACTATCTTTGGCTATCCGGGTGATGTTCCCCTCTAATGCGACTATCTTTGATTATCCGGTTGATGTTCCCCTCTGATGCGACTATCTTTGGCTATCCGCATGATGTTTCCTTCTCGTGCGACTATCTTTTCCTATCCGAGTGATATACTCCTCTGAGTGAACTTGTAGACAGTAATTTGCAAGATTTGAAAAGATCTCGTATACATTTTTCGAGTAAGAACTTACAAGAACCATCTCAGATAGCTTGCATGTACCTGGCTCTATATAGTTCAAGCAATCACTGAAAAGTGACAAAGTTGTGTATCTCTAGTGATGTTTTGCGAGTAACGTTATGCGATTTCTAAGCAGCACCAGGTGTCATACCAAGTTAACCTCAATAGTCGCGAGATGTGTAAGCACTAGGGTTGTATCTGATTTGATTCATCTTTACGATGGGTTGCGGCCTGTCAGGATAAACTATATCAGACAGCTTCCTCGCATCGGAACGCCGCTGTGTGATCTCTTCCTGGATTACTTTATAGATTTTCAGATCTAGCTAGCTCTCCTCATAGAGATGGAAGTCCAGCACCTCCTCTACACTTCCCCCCCGAAATTAGTCTTGTGACTTTGATTGTAAAGTTAGTTAGCTCTGTCACGTGAACAGTCTTTGTGGGTGAATGTCGGATAAAGAAACATGAGCACAATGAGTGGAATTTTCTTCTTTTCCATCCACAGATAGAACAGAACAAACCTAGCGTCTCTACTTTGCCGCGGGTTGTCACACAATGCTATCAATTGTTGTGGTAGGTTTCTGGGATGCCACTATCTCAGATCAGCAAGCGGCTGTGAGCCCCAGATTCTGTTCAGCCACACAGAGACGGTTTGGGATTACAGGTCAGCTTTAACCTTCTCTCTCTCTGTCTTTCCTTTTTTATCATGTCTTCCATTGTTTCTTACATGTCCCTCTTACTATCTATAGCTGGTGAAGTCTCGCACTCATGCTTTCTCTATCTTTTTTCGCTGTCTATCTTTTTCTTTGTCTCTCTTTACCTCTCTTTCTCTGTTTTTCTCTCTCTGTCTGAGTGTCTCTGATTCTGTATCT
>JAWDGP010003079.1:37500-105000 GCA_033675545.1 Elysia crispata | reverse complement strand
GCGGGGAGATGAAAAAAATATGACTAGTAGTGTGAGTGTCAGTGTTTGTGTGGGAGGAATGGATATGACTAGTAGTGTGAGTGTCAGTGTTTGTGTGGGAGGAATGGAGATAGTTATTCTCTCTGCTGCAAGTCAATCAATGTGGAGGGCTGTATGGCGACCTCTGCTGCAAGTCAATCAATGTGGAGAGCTGTATGGCGACCTCTGCTGCAAGTCAATCAATGTGGAGGGCTGTATGGCGACCTCTGCTGCAAGTCAATCAATGTGGAGGGCTGTATGGCGACCTCTGCTGCAAGTCAATCAATGTGGAGAGCTGTATGGTGACCTCTGCTGCAAGTCAGTCAATGTGGAGAGCTGTATGGCGACCTCTGCTGCAAGTCAATCAATGTGGAAGGCTGTATGGCGACCTCTGCTACAAGTCAATCAATGTGGAGGGCTGTATGGCGACCTCTGCTGCGAGTCAATCAATGTGGAGGGTTGAATGGCGACCTCTGCTGCAAGTCAATCAATGTGGAGGGCTGTATGGCGACCTCTGCTGCAAGTCAATCAATGTGGAGAGCTGTATGGTGACCTCTGCTGCAAGTCAATCAATGTGGAGAGCTGTATGGCGATCTCTGCTGCAAGTCAATCAATGTGGAGGGCTGTATGGCGACCTCTGCAACAAGTCAATAAATGTGGAGGGCTGTATGGCGACCTCTGCTGCAAGTCAATCAATGTGGAGGGCTGAATGGCGACCTCTGCAGACCAAAAGTTAACGGTCTTGTCAGAAGCCTATTCTGGGCCGGTTCTCGCCCTTGCGGAGAACCGCAGGTCAGGTTGAACCCTGGCATCTGCGCAACTCTCCAGCAGACGGGAGCTGAGATCCGTGATCGGCCAGGCTTGGTGGATAACGACATGCGCGAATCAGAGACTGTGGTCCAAGTTACGACTCGTAAGCTCAGAGTTCGGCTAGAAAGATGGCCGTCTAGTCGTCAATGTGGCACTACCCGGTGATCAAATCCTTGGTTTGTTCTAAAGCAAAACTTTACCATTGTCCGCGGAGGTGTCTGGAACATTTTAAAAATTAGAGTGAAGAATCACAAACCATTTGGTTAAAACAGCGTAAAATGGCTTTATTAGTATTTCCTCAACAAAGAATGGGAGATTATCAAATTATATGAAGAAACAAGTCAGGGAAATGTAGTTTATAAGGCGTTTCGAGTTTCTTACAATAAAAAGCTGTGAGCCGCTTTGTATCTCTGTGTTGTTGTCAAAGACTTCCACCACAGTGTTAGAAGGTGATGAGCCGCAATAGAGTTGAAAACAAGTATTTTTGATCGCACTATCATCATCTTAAATCGATTTCCCTCAGGTGAAGAGCCTTTTTTTAACTGATGGTCTTACTATTTACAAAAGCCACCTGATATAAGTTTATGTTGCTTTCAAAGGATCGTTTATTATTTTTAAAATGTTAAAAATGTCAGCCATCTTTTTATAGGGCAACGCTAGTGATCTCAAGGCATCGGTCAAGCTATATTTTAGTCTCAAATTCTTGGTTTCAGGTGCATCGTCAAGAGGAAGTTCGATTAAAACCAAAAACCTATCAAGATATTTCCGACTAGCTTGAAGCATTTCCTCCTGGGCACCAGATGAGTTTTCGAGCCATTGCAGCAGTTCAGACCGCTAATTAGCTTGGCAGGAAGTTGTAACCAGAGACAAGCTTGGCCCTCATATCGGGCCTCTAGCGGCCCACTGCTTTAACTAGAACTTAGCGCTTTGTCCATGGTTTTTTTTTCTTCATATGTGACAGTTTCGTCGCCACGAGAATTTGAGAGGAATGTAAAACATGGCAGCGATGTCACTGTAGATCATTGTTATACTTACTTGAATTTCTGATAAAGAAAAAACAATTTTTAGGCGGCATTTAATTTGTTTTCACAGAAAAGAATTATCTCAATGAGTCCATTGGTTTCCATCACAACGAGAGCTATGTTTTTGTTTACGTTATCGGTTATGTCAAGCACTACAGCAGGCATGGAAGAGAATCGAAGATTCTGAAGCGTTGTTTCGGATCTCCTTTCTTGTCTTGAGTTGGGCGAGAATGTGAGAAAAACGTATTGTGGTCTTTTGTTCACTATTGGAATGTTTTGGAGTAAACGGCCGTAAGATATGTCTATCGTATGACTGATTATATGCATCAAGTGCTTCATTACCTTAAGAGAATCAACTCAACCTCATAAACTCGTATTAATCTTTGGCAAAATCTTCAACATTGTTGAACAAATCATACTTTCCTTCTTGGCTCAATACCGTGACACCGATGTCAGGTTACAAAGAACTCAGTTTTCAAGCAATTCATTGAGTCATCGTGACTGTCTCAGACACACGGCTCCCTCAGGGAATCGACTTGTCTCGGGTTTCTGCTCCAACCACTGAAGAAGACTTGGTCTGTATTGCTAGACTGAGAGGGTGCAAAGAAAACGTCATTCTTCTGATCCAAGTTTAGGTTTTCCAGTTCCTATCTGTTGCTTGGTCGCCGAGCTCCACCTGTGCCCCAGCAGAAGTGTCAAGCCGTGAATTAATGATGAAGCCTGTCGGAGATGGCCGTCACAAATTGACGCTGAGCCGGCGCTGGGCAGGTGGAACAGCTTGGCTCTGATTTCTGGGGGGTGAGAACTCACACGTCTCCACAGAATTTGTTTTCTGCTTCGCTCGTCTGACCAGTTGACTTTCTCACATGGACCACTGACCGATAGAGACGTCATTGTCCAAGCAGAGCCGTTATGTTATCTAGTCCATACATTTGTCTGATCAATGACATTTAAAGTCCTAGGAACTGATTGTTTATTTTTTCTCTACTCTTCTCCACCTCAGGATATATTTAAAACAGAAGGCAGAGGGCACAGCGAGTGGAAGGCATCGATGTTACATTCATGTCTGGCAAGGACAGCGATTGGAATATGTTGTTAAATTCGTTAACTGGCAGGGTTCAATGATGCTACAGAAATTACGTCCGCAGCAAACAGTGCATTTTTTGTTCTTGTTTGGTTGTGTTTAATGTCCCACTATCTCTTTATTTCTCTATTTACCGCATCCTGTGTTTTGTTTGTAATTTGTTAGAGACCAATATCTGTGCTAAATCTGCTAAGCCATATTTTCAAGGATTGGTTTTGAAGCGAAAAATTGAAAGGTATCGCAATAACTGATCCTGCCACAAGTTTGCTTTTTCACCATTACTATTTTGTTTGAAACTTCAAACTCTCTAACCAAAACTGTTTCCTGCATCCTAGCGGTGAGAGCACCAATCGTGTTGAACAGAATCAGCTCGAAGATGCTGCACATTGGTGGCTTCATCCACTCCAGGCTGAGTCTTGGTAGATCTCAGAAGTAAACACAATTCTATCACCAAGAAAAGCATCTTAACAAGAAAGGAGCTCTCGATATTAGAATGGGTAGAATGATTTATTCTCAAGTGTAGCAATAATCTTTTCACTTGCTTCACTTCCCATTGTTATCTTTCAGGTAATGACAAGTATGTCTAAGAAAGGAGGAGGTGCAAAAAATTACCATCGATACTCGAGTGAGAGTTCTAATTAGTGTTTGAAATTGGGTCATATGTCTAGAGCCAGGTGGAATCCAAAAAGAAGAGAACGACTTGGTTCTCATGGAGTAGGCGGCCTGGGAAAAGAGGAAGCTTAAAAGAATTTCTCTGAAAGACTCAAAGTTCTCAACATTAAATGACGCATTTGTGAAGGCTTTCAGAAGAAAACTATGAGAGTAAAGACTGCCCAAAAATGAGAATTGCGCCTTAAACCTGAGAAAAAAACGCGACAAGAAAGGACAAAGAAAAATCAAAACTTGATATAAAAAACTGCACTGAATTACTCAGACTTAGTAATGTTTCTGTTCGGCCAAGAGGACATGTCTTCCACCAGAGCCGGGGAAATCGCGGTGTACTCTGGGACTGACATAGTGATATCGCAGCTTGCTAGAGATAGCCAATGTCAGGGGACACCAGGGTGTATTCTGGGACTGACATAGTGATATCACAGCTTGCTAGAGATAGTCAATGTCAGGGGACACCAGGGTGTATTTTGAGACTGACATAGTGATATCGCAGCTTTCTAGAGATAGCCAGTGTCAGGGGACACCAGGGTGTATTCTGGGACTGACATAGTGATATCACAGCTTGCTAGAGATAGTCAATGTCAGGGGACACCAGGGTGTATTCTGGGACTGACATAGTGATATCACAGCTTGCTAGAGATAGTCAATGTCAGGGGACACCAGGGTGTATTCTGGGACTGACATAGTGATATCACAGCTCGCTAGAGATAGTCAATGTCAGGGGACACCAGGGTGTATTCTGGGACTGACATAGTGATATCACAGCTCGCTAGAGATATTCAATGTCAGGGGACACCAGGGTGTATTCTGGGACTGACATAGTGATATCACAGCTTGCTAGAGATAGCCAATGTCAGGGAACACCAGGGTGTATTCTGGGACTGACATAGTGATATCACAGCTCGCTAGAGATAGTCAGTGTCAGGGAACACCAGGGTGTATTCTGGGACTGACATAGTGATATCACAGCTTGCTATAGATAGCCAGTGTCAGGGAACACCAGGGTGTATTCTGGGACTGACATAGTGATATCACAGCTCGCTAGAGATAGTCAGTGTCAGAGTTAACGGGTTAGAGACTAGATCATGATGTACAGGGTCAACCATGGAATGAGCTTCTCTCTCTTTCTCTCTCTCTCTCTCTCTCTCTCTCTCTCTCTCTCTCTCTCTCTCTCTCTCTCTCTCTCTCTCTCTCTCTCTCTCTCTCTCTCTCTTAATGACTTCTTTTTTTTTTCTATGTATCTCTCTCCATGTCTCTTTCTTTCCTTTTTTTTCTTCTTTCTTTCTCTTTCTCTCTCTCTCTCTCTCTCTCTCTCTCTCTCTCTCTCTCTCTCTCTCTCTCTCTCTCTCTCTCTCTCTCTCTCTCTCTCTCTCTCTCTCTTAATGACTTCTTTTTTTTTTCTATGTATCTCTCTCCATGTCTCTTTCTTTCCTTTTTTTTTTCTTCTTTCTTTCTCTTTCTCTCTCTCTCTCTCTCTCACTCTCTCTCTCTCTGTATCTCTATCTTTCTCTTTCTTTGTTTTTTCTTGCTCATTTTTTCATGGATCTAGAGACTTTCTACATAAATAGTTATGGTGTATCTTTAACAAACAAAAGAAAACTTCAAAAAATCAGAGGTAGAATCCCACTTCCGAGAATCGGCTTCTCTCCGTCCCTTCTCGGGGGTGGAGAGAAGCCGATTCTCGGAAGTGGGATTCTACCTCTGATTTTTTGAAGTTTTCTTTTGTTTGTTAAAGATACACCATAACTATTTATGTAGAAAGTCTCTAGATCCATGAAAAAATGAGCAAGAAAAAACAAAGAAAGAGAAAGATAGAGATGCAGTTTATGCTAAAGTGTTTTTGGGTTTGTTTGCATATTGCAGCAATTTAATGAGATCTGTTTTTATAAACTTTGTAACTTTGGTTTTAATGTGCATTTCTGAACATTTTGTAAACTAAAGTGAATTTCTTGTGAAAATAACTGAACCTTCGCTCAAAAAATGTAAAAAAAAAAAAGATATTTGGATAAATTTCAAGTAGAAAGCGCGACCTGTGATAATCAACGCTCAAGGTGAGCTCTGATTTTTTGGATTATCTGTGCCATCTATAACTCAGTCAACCATTAGCAATTCATTCGTGAAAACTTGAAAACTTCCTTCATCACACAAACAGTAAAGTAAAGAATAGAATAATTATGCCCCTTCTTAACTATGGAATTTCTATCGAAAGTTCGAAACTGGCGAGTCGAAAAGTTTTGAACTTCTATATCGTTCTAAGCAAGATTATATTCCTTTTTTATTTGTTTTTTATGCTTCTTTTATTTATTTTGATTTTTATGGTTTTGTTGTTGAAGTGCCGTTGTTGTTCTGGTTTTCACTTTGTTGTTGTTGTTGTTGTAGTGGTGGTGGCTTTTCTAATTCTTTTTCTTTTTGCTGCTGTTGTTTAGACTCAAAAAAATTCTCTGCTTCATTTTTATACGTAATAGAAAACTGATATCGATACCAGATCGCTCGATATTTAATCTATCGGACCTGACTTTTCATCAATAAAAACAATCAAAAAAACACGACTGCGGTTGTATTTAACTTCAAACACACTTGAGCAGTCGCGTTGTTGTTGAAAGAAATCAAAACAAAACCGAAGTTAACTATCAGTACAGATTTTTTTTTAGCCATAGAACGTGGTGAGCTTCCAGTGTTGTGTTCACATAGTTAATGCTAGTAATACGAGGCACGCGTCCATGCGATACCTAAGAAACTGATAAAAAGCTTTTCTCTACCAGGCCGTGAGCTGTGAGCTGTGAGCTGTGAGCCGTGAGCTGTGACAGAGTGAGCTGTGAGCTGTGAGCTGTGAGCTGTGAGCTGTGACAGAGTGAGCTGTGAGCTGTGAGCTGTGAGCCGTGAGCTGTGACAGAGTGAGCTGTGAGCTGTGAGCTGTGAGCCGTGAGCTGTGAGCTGTGACCTGTGACCTGTGAGCCGTGAGCTGTGACAGAGTGAGCTGTGAGCTGTGAGCTGTGAGCCGTGAGCTGTGACAGAGTGTGCTGTGAGCTGTGAGCTGTGAGCCGTGAGCTGTAAGCTGTGAGCCGTGAGCTGTGACAGAGTGAGCTGTGAGCTGTGAGCTGTGAGCCGTGAGCTGTGAGCTGTGACCGAGTGAGCTGTGAGCTGTGAGCCGTGAGCTGTGAGCTGTGAGCTGTTACAGAGTGAGCTCATACCCAGAGGTCAATGTTCGGAGCTGATCGCTGGGTTGGAACATCGCCACTGGCGACTGGGGAATCTCTTCCTGCTTCAGCTTTTAATCTTAATATCAAGAAAGGAGAAATTAATAATGGGTTTACAAGTGTAGACTACGTGCGGGGGGGGCTGTAAAAAGCATTGCTTAATCGATTGGCTTAAGTTTATAAATGGAACAGGGAGAATTAGTTATTCAAATTAAGGGATGGCTCTTGTTCCTAAAAGCTTGCCTTGATATCACCGCCATTTCAGATATTTTGAAAGGTAGAGTAATAAGTAAAGAGATTCAACAATGGACTCAAGAATCCAGACATTTTCTGTCGGTTTTAAAACACAGCCTCTACAGTAAACATCTTGTAGGAAATATTTATCTTTCTCTTCATTTCTATAACTGTCTCGCTCTGTTGTGTCTCTCTCTCTCTCTCTCTCTCTCTAAGTATCTCTCTCTTTCCCTTTATCTGCTCTTCTGGAATGGACAGTAAGAAAGCTTGGCTCATTTGTAGGCTTGTACTAGGAAAAGACAACCTTCCTACAAGCGTCAAACTGTGTGTCATTTCTCCAACCCCACTTAAAGCTGACACCTTTCCTCTTAACTTGTGTGTCATTTCTCCAACCCCACTTAAAGCTGACACCTTTCTCCAACCCCACTTAAAGCTGACACCTTTCCTCTTAACGTGTGTGTCATTTCTCCAACCCCACTTAAAGCTGACACCTTTCCTCACTTTTATAATCTCTAAAACAATGTTTAAAAAAACACAATCATTTCTGACTTAGGAACTATATGTTTCAACAAAACCGACAATTTTCGGTTAGATTTTGTTTCAGGTTAGATCCCACTCGGCAGACCTCTAGCATGTGGAATCCTCCGGGACTGCTCCGGTAGAAGATCTCAAGGCGTTATGAAGTAACGGTAATGAAGCGCAGTCTGATTACCTGACGATCTTTGAAATGAAAGAAAGAAACAAAAAAGACAACAGAATGGGAGGACGATGATACCAAAGCCAAGGGTCCGGGAGGGTGTGTGGTTGTCAATATAAACTCGTTACAAGGTTTACATTTGAGAAAACTGAATCAAAACTTTCACTTATATGGAACGAAATGGATGATAGCATGAATAAGAGATAAGCATGTCATATGTTTCATTCAGGGAGTTTCATAATTAACATCATATTAATGAAATGATTTAAGTCACGCTAAAGATTACCATAATAAAATTATCCTATTTCTATATAGTTCGGAGAGCACATAAAACTTTATCGTCATTCAGCGGCAAATGGGACATAAACAGTGGCCACCTTTAGAAAATGGGTCTGTGTTCTTGTGTTAGCTGAATGAACCTATTGAAGAAAATATGTTAGTCTAAAAATGTATCACACAGAAATGTATGACATTATTACTTAGTTATGTGAAGATTAAGATTAATTCTACTTCATTATCGCTTTAGATATCATATCTAATGTACGCATTTAACATTTTGCTATATTTAGAACTGTTTTAAGCTACATGATAGTTTCTTTCTTTCTTTTTTTTTTTTTCGTCTTTTCCTTGCCTCCTCTCTTCTCTATCTCTCATGGCAAAGAATCGTTGTTTTTTTTTTACATAAAGTAGAGACGCGTGAAGCAACCTTCGACAGAGATGGCCCCTACTGCCCTCCTATACACGATGGTCTAGTTGTCAATCTAAAGACAGAGACTGAATAGGTTCAGGTATTTTCAATCATAGCAAATAGAGTACAGAAAAAACATCATTCTATCAAATACGTTCTCTTGTAAACTATCATAAACTTAGGTTTTAAGTGGATAAAATGAGGAGGAAAACTCATCCTAATCTTGCTGGTTTCAAGGCGTGAGCGGCACATCTTCGCTCCCCGCTAGTGTTTGAGGTTTATCTCGAAGCTGCAGGAACTGGCGTATCTTCAGATCCCCGCTAGTGTTTCAGGTTTATCTCGAAGCTGCAGGAACTGGCGTATCTTCAGATCCGCAGTGTGTGGGACCTGACCGTCACCAGCTTCTACTGAGGTTGGGATGTTAGGTAAACTCTGGTCAGGTAATTCTTCTGGTCCTCAGCCTCTGCCCTCTTATCTGACAGTATGTCTGTCTGTCCTCTCTCTCTCTCTCTCTCTCTCTCTCTCTCTCTCTCTCTCTCTCTCTCTCTCTCTCTCTCTCTCTCTCTCTCTCTCTCTCTCTCTCTCTCTCTCTCTCTCTCTTTCTTTCTCTCTCTCTCTCTCTTTTTTTCTCTCACTCTCTCTCTCTCTCTCCCCTCTCTCTTTTTTTCTCTCACTCTCTCTCTCCATCTCTCTTTTTTCTCTCCCTCTCTCTCTCTCCCTCTATCTCTTTTGTCTCACTCTACCTCCATCTCTCTTCTCTCTCTCTCTCTCTCTCTCTCTCTCTCTCTCTCTCTCTCTCTCTCTCTCTCTCTCTCTCTCTCTCTCTCTCTCTCTTTTTCTCTTTCTCTCTCTCTCCCTCTCTCTCTATCTTTCTCTCTCTCTTTCTTTCTCTCTCTCTTTCTTTCTCCCTCTCTATCTGTCTCTCCCTCTATCTTTCTCTTCTCTTTATATCTTCTGCCCTCTTCATTTCTCTTTCTCTCTGTATTTTGTCTCAATCTTTTTATCTCAGCTGACTTACCTTTTAATGCTTCTTTACGTCCTCTCAAACACTCTCTCATTCAAGAGTTCAAACGCCCAATGATGCCAGTATGGCACGCCCTATCCCCTATCTTGTGACAGAACAGCTCTCTAATTGCCTGTGTTACACAAGCTACACAAACCACCGTCTAACCAGTCCAGAGAATGACGTCTCCATCTCTCCTAGTCCCGTTAATCTCGGCTCTCCTCGCCGTTCAAGGTAGGCCTCCGCTTTTGTTTTTCAATAAGTCCTTCAGATTTTGACTGTTTTAATTAAATATTTTTTTCTTTTAACAGGTGAGATGAAATTCACGTTCAGAGCTACAAGCATTAATTTGTTTGGGTTCAAACATTATGTTAAACGTGAGCGTGCTCCTTCCAATATGTTCATACAATGTGGTGTCACACGAGTTTTAATACTGGAAACACACGTTTCTCAAAAAATCTTTTCTGTAGATTTTACAAATGTTCAACAACACAATCATATTTTAACTAGATTTTCCTAAATCTAAAAAAGAAGATTGAGACAATTTATTCCTGTCTACAATTTAACCAGATGTATCTCGTTACATTCCACACGAAACCTCAAATCTGTCTATAAAAAGCCACAGTGATCCTCATCAATGGAAATAAGATAAAAAGATGGCTGTCTAACAAAAGCCACAGTGATCCTCATCAATGGAAATAAGATAAAAAGATGGCTGTCTAACAAAAGCCACAGTGATCCTCATCAATGGAAATAAGATAAAAAGATGGCTGTCTAACAAAAGCCACAGTGATCCTCATCAATGGAAATAAGATAAAAAGATGGCTGTCTAACAAAAGCCACAGTGATCCTCATCAATGGAGATAAGATAAAAAGATGGCTGTCTAACAAAAGCCACAGTGATCCTCATCAATGGAAATAAGATAAAAAGATGGCTGTCTAACAAAAGCCACAGTGATCCTCATCAATGGAACTAAGATAAAAAGATGGCTGTCTAACAAAAGCCACAGTGATCCTCATCAATGGAAATAAGATAAAAAGATGGCTGTCTAACAAAAGCCACAGTGATCCTCATCAATGGAAATAAGATAAAAAGATGGCTGTCTAACAAAAGCCACAGTGATCCTCATCAATGGAAATAAGATAAAAAGATGGCTGTCTAACAAAAGCCACAGTGATCCTCATCAATGGAAATAAGATAAAAAGATGGCTGTCTAACAAAAGCCACAGTGATCCTCATCAATGGAAATAAGATAAAAAGATGGCTGTCTAACAAAAGCCACAGTGATCCTCATCAATGGAAATAAGATAAAAAGATGGCTGTCTAACAAAAGCCACAGTGATCCTCATCAATGGAAATAAGATAAAAAGATGGCTGTCTAACAAAAGCCACAGTGATCCTCATCAATGGAAATAAGATAAAAAGATGGCTGTCTAACAAAAGCCACAGTGATCCTCATCAATGGAAATAAGATAAAAAGATGGCTGTCTAACAAAAGCCACAGTGATCCTCATCAATGGAAATAAGATAAAAAGATGGCTGTCTAACAAAAGCCACAGTGATCCTCATCAATGGAAATAAGATAAAAAGATGGCTGTCTAACAAAAGCCACAGTGATCCTCATCAATGGAAATAAGATAAAAAGATGGCTGTCTAACAAAAGCCACAGTGATCCTCATCAATGGAAATAAGATAAAAAGATGGCTGTCTAACAAAAGCCACAGTGATCCTCATCAATGGAAATAAGATAAAAAGATGGCTGTCTAACAAAAGCCACAGTGATCCTCATCAATGGAAATAAGATAAAAAGATGGCTGTCTAACAAAAGCCACAGTGATCCTCATCAATGGAAATAAGATAAAAAGATGGCTGTCTAACAAAAGCCACAGTGATCCTCATCAATGGAAATAAGATAAAAAGATGGCTGTCTAACAAAAGCCACAGTGATCCTCATCAATGGAAATAAGATAAAAAGATGGCTGTCTAACAAAAGCCACAGTGATCCTCATCAATGGAAATAAGATAAAAAGATGGCTGTCTAACAAAAGCCACAGTGATCCTCATCAATGGAAATAAGATAAAAAGATGGCTGTCTAACAAAAGCCACAGTGATCCTCATCAATGGAAATAAGATAAAAAGATGGCTGTCTAACAAAAGCCACAGTGATCCTCATCAATGGAAATAAGATAAAAAGATGGCTGTCTAACAAAAGCCACAGTGATCATCATCAATGGAAATAAGATAAAAAGATGGCTGTCTAACAAAAGCCACAGTGATCCTCATCAATGGAAATAAGATAAAAAGATGGCTGTCTAACAAAAGCCACAGTGATCCTCATCAATGGAAATAAGATAAAAAGATGGCTGTCTAACAAAAGCCACAGTGATCCTCATCAATGGAAATAAGATAAAAAGATGGCTGTCTAACAAAAGCCACAGTGATCCTCATCAATGGAAATAAGATAAAAAGATGGCTGTCTAACAAAAGCCACAGTGATCCTCATCAATGGAAATAAGATAAAAAGATGGCTGTCTAACAAAAGCCACAGTGATCCTCATCAATGGAAATAAGATAAAAAGATGGCTGTCTAACAAAAGCCACAGTGATCCTCATCAATGGAAATAAGATAAAAAGATGGCTGTCTAACAAAAGCCACAGTGATCCTCATCAATGGAAATAAGATAAAAAGATGGCTGTCTAACAAAAGCCACAGTGATCCTCATCAATGGAAATAAGATAAAAAGATGGCTGTCTAACAAAAGCCACAGTGATCCTCATCAATGGAAATAAGATAAAAAGATGGCTGTCTAACAAAAGCCACAGTGATCCTCATCAATGGAAATAAGATAAAAAGATGGCTGTCTAACAAAAGCCACAGTGATCCTCATCAATGGAAATAAGATAAAAAGATGGCTGTCTAACAAAAGCCACAGTTATCCTCATCAACGGAAATAAGATAAAAAGATGGCTGTCTAACAAAAGCCACAGTGATCCTCATCAATGGAGATAAGATAAAAAGATGGCTGTCTAACAAAAGCCACAGTGATCCTCATCAACGGAAATAAGATAAAAAGATGGCTGTCTAACAAAAGCCACAGTGATCCTCATCAATGGAGATAAGATAAAAAGATGGCTGTCTAACAAAAGCCACAGTGATCCTCATCAATGGAAATAAGATAAAAAGATGGCTGTCTAACAGAAGCCACAGTGATCCTCATCAATGGAAATAAGATAAAAAGATGGCTGTCTAACAGAGGCCACAGTGATCCTCATCAATGGAGATACGATAAAAAGATGGCTGTCTAACAGAAGCCACAGTGATCCTCATCAATGGAGATAAGATAAAAAGATGGCTGTCTAACAAAAGCCACAGTGATCCTCATCAATGGAGATAAGATAAAAAGATGGCTGTCTAACAAAAGCCACAGTGATCCTCATCAATGGAGATAAGATGAAAAGATGGCTGTCTAACAAAAGCCACAGTGATCCTCATCAATGGAGATAAGATAAAAAGATGGCTGTCTAACAAAAGCCACAGTGATCCTCATCAATGGAGATAAGATAAAAAGATGGCTGTCTAACAAAAGCCACAGTGATCCTCATCAATGGAGATAAGATAAAAAGATGGCTGTCTAACAAAAGCCACAGTGATCCTCATCAATGGAGATAAGATAAAAAGATGGCTGTCTAACAAAAGCCACAGTGATCCTCATCAATGGAGATAAGATGAGCCTGAAAAATAATGTTAAGCGGGGCTAGGACGAGATGGACTGGGCTGACTAATCATCGCCTATTACATTCTAGTCTCTGAAGTTCTCTTTAAAGTTTGAGTCGCACATTCATCCTTATCTTCTCTCTTGTTCCTCCTTCTGCTCGAATCTCGACCTTTGTCTGTTCCTCTTTCATTTCTTTCTCTCTTTCCCCCTAATGTTGCTAAACTTATCTTCCTCGCTTTGTGTTTCTCCATCTTACATTTTTGACTCATTTTCTTTTTCTTCATTTTATCCGATTATAGGATATTGCATATGTTTGAATCTACTTGTATTTCCATTTCCATCTGCCTGTCTTTTTGCCCCATGTTTACAAGCAACGATGTAGCGGTATCTAGGCTGCATGCTTATCTGTGTGTCCATCTAAAGAGCTTCTACCAGCCTAACGATAGATTTAGTTTACATGTCCATCTATATTGAAATCCATTCTAAAGTCTAAGATTCTTTATTCTCCTGTTGCAAATGAAACCACTCTAAATACAGAATTTCTACTTTTTTTTGTGTTGTTTTGTTTCTATTTTATTAATCCTCCAAATATGTATTTAAAGATAAAACAAGAAAAGTTCGCCATCATAGTATTATTGCAGAGAGGGAGTATTTCCAGTGAGTCATGGTTCTCAGCGAGATGTCCACAGCGCTGTACAACAAGCCAAACCCGCTGGGAAGGTCCAGGTGGCATTAATCTGGTTTGGTTGGTCGTCACTGGACAAGACGCTTGAGAATTGTAAACTGTTCTTTCCTGCAATTCAAGAAACTGAGGCTGATGTTATCAGTTCATGGCTACTACCGTATCCAGGAGTGCCTCGAGTCACTTGATTCTACCTGGCGAGTCTAACCCCAAGCACTGTGTCCGTTACATCACTCATCCCAGACAATAACCTCTCGTTTTATTAACTCTTATAAGTTAGCAGTAGGCGATTGTATGTGTTGCATCCCTTCGTTCTAAAGTTTTATTTTCTTTCAATGATAATTGTTTTGAATCTACAGTGATATTATTGTTCCTAAGACAAGTTTATAATGCGACGTACAAGTTTTTAACAAAGGGAAACAAAACTAGCTTGTCTCTTGTTTATATCGTGTCTATGTGACATATTGTATGACCCTCTGATGTTATGAGAATCTGTAAGTTGGATCCGAAATATCCCGTATCACAAACATTCTAGGTTGATCGTATTTTATAGATGTAACAAACAGTTCTTATCGTGCAAACTGTATTGTGTTTATGTGTATAGTTTACGATCACTGAGCAAAATAAAACCATTTGAAAGAAGCATTCACGGTCCAGATTTCGAAAGTCCCAGCACAGGCATGTACGAGAAGTGAGCCTTAGATCTAGTTATAGCACCGCAGTTTACCGCTGCACATCCAAGTTTTACGGTGTCATAAAAACTACAACTGACTCCACAGAGTCACAAGTCAGTCTTTTTATGGAAGGCAAAGCCAAGAGAACGGCCGTTCAGCCAGCGATAACTCAAATATCAGGATATTGGCACGAGACTTAACACCGGGAAAACAATGGTAACGATTCTAGTCCTGCATAAAAATCAGTGTTAGAGCTTGTCAGGGAGGGGAAGAAGGGTGTATGACAATCTGACTGCTTCACGCGATGAACCAAACAGTTATATTGGCACATTCGGACGACTAAGAATATGACTGTGATTTGCATCACATACGTGAAATTCTCGCAGAATAACATTGTTGATTACATAATGTCTTTTTTGTTTACTACAAAGTTGTGGCAGACAAATCCAACTCTTCAGAAGGAAATGTGACGAGGCGTTTTCAATTTTCACCTTCTACATTTATGCATTACTGCATTATTGTAGGAAATACGAGCCCCAAATTGAGTTTCAATTCAATGGGCTTTGGAATTTTGTTTCCGGGGAAACCCTTGACTGCTGCTGCCTGTGTGAACGATTTCTGTGTGTTCAGCAAAGCTAGAGTATAGTAAATATCTTCTCTCTCTCTCTCTCTCTCTCTCTCTCTCTCTCTCTCTCTCTCTCTCTCTCTCTCTCTCTCTCTCTCTCTCTCTCTCTCTATCTCTCTCTCCCTCTCTCCCCCCTCTCTCTATCTCTATCTCTACCTCTCTTTCTTTCTCTCTCTCTCTCTTTCTCTTTCCTTTTATGTATTTCTCTTCCTCGCTTCTCTCTCTCATTCTCTTTCCCAGGGGTAAAGACATTGTCATTTCCCTCGTCCGCGTCCATGAAACCGCCTACATCGTCTTCAACAGTTGAGGCAAGTAGGGTCCTAAGTAAATTCTAGGGGTAAAAAAGGGAGCAAAAAAAGGATAGATAGAATGAATTATGACTTTTTACTGTGTTTATTCGTGTTCAGAGATCCGTCTGACGTTGTCTGGGAATCGAGGCAAGCACTCGTCAGTCGATTTGTTCCATCTCTCCTTAGAGGCAACCTGGGCCTGACTCAAAACTAATACTTGATTGCAGCCTAGGGAAATGTTTACACAAATTTATTGTAGCTATGTTTTTTAACACAGCTTGTTTTGTGGCAATGAAGACAAGGGGATTCAAAGAGTTCTTAAAGCTATTTTCCCCCTTTATTTTAGATTCAGTTTGATAGGTCCATGCAAGTGAAATGTGGATCTACCAAGTGCTACTAAAGGGCGGTATACGCCATAAAATAGGGTTCGCACACTGAAGCACTGACAAGCACTTCGGCATGTCCCTGTTATTTTCGTAACTTTCCGGTGTCGCCATAACTGTTTTGGTCAGAGGAAACTTCATTTCATGCATGTTGTAACATATTGATCGATTTAGAAGATCGTGTTAAAAAGATTTCTAAAATTTGATAATGATAATTTTTTCATCATAATTTGCACATTTTTCAAAGTTTGCAATAAAAATCTCTGAAGTGTTTTTGTTTTCAAGGTTAAATACATTTAGAAATTAGATCTAGATCTACATCTTGATGATTGGGTATTCGACTCGAAGGATTGGAGTAGAATAATTAAATTTCAGGTTAGATCTAGATTATGATGTTTTATTTTGTTTTGTTTTTGTTTTTGTTTTTTTTTTGTTTTTTTAATTCAAATCAATTGTAATTCATAGATGTAAGATGTCATGTAAACTTACATTATGCTTTGAATTAAGCGACCGTGAGTTTTACCAACTTACCTACTTCACTTATAACAAGTGCATTGTTAAACATATGTGGTAGTGGTTAGTTGGGTAGCACGGGAGAAGTGACACCAGATAGCTGTGCGGTGACATTCAGTGCTGAGAGGTCGGAAACCAACTTCTTATCTAGAGCATAACTTGGCCGGGCGGTTTCAAATTTTCCGATGTGACTGTTGGGCGCGCTTCGTCGATTTGCGCCATCGATGGATCAGAACTCGCCTAACAGCCATAACCCAGGTTTAGATTTTAGATCTGACTTCGTTGTTATGGATAAGTTATTGTTTGGATTACAAATCTATAGCTAGCTCAGATATACATCTATTGTTATGTTTATTCGACCTAAATTCTTGACTAAAAATGACATCTTTGCTCGTTCGGTGTTTTTTTTTCTTCCTTAAATTGTTTTAAAGACTTAGATTTTAGGGGGATTATAATATATTACAATAGATAGGTATCAAGGTATTATCTGGAGTTATTATTATTTTGATAGAGAAAAAAATGTCGTCTTCTCGAAAGGAAAGTGCAGTAATTTAATTGAGTTCAATCCACCAATTATAAATGTATTGGTGTGGGCGCGTTTTGATCCATCGATCGTGCAGTAATTTAATTGAGTTCAATCCACCAATTATAAATGTATTGCTGTGGGCGAGTTTTGATCCACCGATCGTGCTAAGGGACAGAACCTAACAAAATAATCATTGAGTAAAAAAATAACCCTACCTTGCAGACCTGACCCTGTAAATGTTTAGATCTTGATAGGATAGGATAAGATAAAATGTATATATATATATATATATATATATATATATATATATATATATATATATATATATATATATATGGGCATTGCTTTGGGCATTGCATGAATCAGACGCACTAGATCAGTTTTAATGTGTAGTAGTGAATTTAAATAGATTAAAAGAGTAATTTCGCGTGATTTCTTTTTTAGATGATGATAATAAAAGATTACAGTTTGCGAAGGCACTATTTCATAAGGCTTGTGTAAAGCCGATTTCATTTTTCAGGCCGTAATTTAGGTAATATTATCCTAGCTTCTCGATTTTTGTGTGTTGTGAAGTCTAGAAAAGTGTTGCCTTAAAGCTCAGTTGAAAATAAACATCGCAAGTTGTAAATTTATATAAATGGATAAGGAAAAATTGCTAGAAGTGCACCTTTATTTAATTTAAGCTTTTAGTGATGGAAAGGAAGTGACCGAAACTTGTAAGACGTATTTGCTCAGTAAGACATTTGTGTTTCCTCTTTAATCTGTGGTACACGCCGACAGGTTGACAAGAGAGCCACAGATTGAGACTCTTATTGTATGAGGGGAACTGCTTGATGTGGGGGTGGGAGATCCACAGGGGCGTAACTCTTCCTGATGTAGGGGTGAAATAACACATTGTACTCCCTTGACTCAGATCCCCAGGGGAGGAGGTTGGGTTGTGAATCCACAGACTACATATATAACTGATAAAGGTACATAAGTACAGGGCAGTGACTTTACAACCTGTACCAACCCTACTGGCGTCCGCCATTTCATTTAATTGGCTGTTGTAAATATAATATGTTGGTATGCGTCTGTTATTCTATTGTCATAGTCGCATCATTTTCCCCAGGTGTGAATATTTTGTGCGAGTTCCAGTGTTCTCTCTCTCTCTCTCTCTCTCTCTCTCTCTCTCTCTCTCTCTCTCTCTCTCTCTCTCTCTCTCTCTCTCTCTCTCTCTCTCTCTCTCTCTCTCTCTCTCTCTCTCTCTCTCTCTCTATCTATCTATCTATCTCAATATGGAGGAAGTGAAAGATGACATTCTTGCATATTTACTCTATATAAACAACATGAACCCGACAAAATCAATAAATAAATTAACTATTTATAAGTATTCATAAATCCCTGAACGGATCACGTGTAGCAAGCTCCCCCGCTGATCTAATAATTTATTTCTGCTGCAGACAGTCAGCCTAGGCTCCAGCCCTGGGCCTGTGGTGTGTCCCCGCTTGCCGTGCCCGTACACAGGCTTCTGTGAGGGAACGGTCCCCACGTACTACAAGTATCACGGCGTGACATGTCGAGGCTGTGACCAGTGTGCTACACCACCGAGCTAAATCTCAGGACTGCAAGACACGGCCAGGACAAGGACCAGAGGACTCTTTACCGTGCAGTAACCTGAACAGGTGCCAAGACCAAGGCCATCCTCACAGCGCAATTGAAAACGTTATTAAACATTATTTTTGTTTGTTTCCTTCAAGTTTTTAAGCTGAATTATCACTAAATATATATGAGTCTATTTGTAGACGTATGGATATACAGGGCCACTAGACGACCAGTGCGCCTGGTAGTGCGCACTCCATTTTTCTGTGCTTTTAATCAGCTTAAAAAGTGAATTTCCCCATACAAGACAATACCGTTATATCAAAATACTAGAGTACCCAGAGGTTAAACCAGAAAATTAATCCTAAATACTTTTGCGGTTTTACGGTGTACGAATGAATTCAAAAGCATTTTTTTCACTCTTTATGTTTTCAGATTTTGCCTTATATTATCCTCACGTCTTTGTCTGGTGTTCTACGAAATCAGGTGGTCCTACCTTGTTAGACCCAATACTTCAAGGTCTCTGGTCATTGTACCTTGTTAGATCCAATACTCCAAGGTCTCTGGTCATTGTACCTTGTTAGACCCAATACTCCAAGGTCTCTGGTCATTGTACCTTGTTAGACCCAATACTCCAAGGTCTCTGGTCATTGTACCTTGTTAGACCCAATACTCCAAGGTCTCTGGTCATTGTACCTTGTTAGACCCAATACTCCAAGGTCTCTGGTCATTGTACCTTGTTAGACCCAATACTCCAAGGTCTCTGGTCATTGTACCTTATTAGACCCAATACTTCCAGGTCTCTGGTCATTGTACTTTCTTAGACCCAATACTCCAAGGTCTCTGGTCATTGTACCTTGTTAGACCCAATACTCCAAGGTCTCTGGTCATTGTACCTTGTTAGATCCAATACTCAGAGGTCTCTGGTCATTGTACCTTATTAGACCCAATACTCAAAGGTCTCTGGTTATTGTACCTTGTTAGACCCAATACTCCAAGGTCTCTGGTCATTGTACCTTGTTAGATCCAATACTCCAAGGTCTCTGGTCATTGTACCTTATTAGACCCAATATTCCAAGGTCTCTGGTTATTGTACCTTGTTAGACCCAATACTCCAAGGTCTCTGGTCATTGTACCTTGTTAGACCCAATACTCCAAGGTCTCTGGTCATTGTACCTTGTTAGATTCAATACTCCAAGGTCTCTGGTCATTGTACCTTGTTAGACCCAATACTCCAAGGTCTCTGGTCATTGTACCTTGTTAGATCCAATACTCAGAGGTCTCTGGTCATTGTACCTTGTTATACCCAATACTCAAAGGTCTCTGGTCATTGTACCTTGTTAGATCCAATACTCAGAGGTCTCTGGTCATTGTACCTTGTTAGACCCAATACTCCAAGGTCTCTGGTCATTTACCTTGTTAGACCCAATACTCCAAGGTCTCTGGTCATTGTACCTTGTTAGACTCAATACTCCAAGGTCTCTGGTCATTGTACTTTGTTAGATCCAATACTCCAAGGTCTCTGGTCATTGTACCTTGTTAGACTCAATACTCCAAGGTCTCTGGTCATTGTACTTTGTTAGATCCAATACTCCAAGGTCTCTAGTCATTGTACCTTGTTAGACTCAATACTCCAAGGTCTCTGGTCATTGTACTTTGTTAGATCCAATACTCCAAGGTCTCTGGTCATTGTACCTTGTTAGACTCAATACTCCAAGGTCTCTGGTCATTGTACTTTGTTAGATCCAATACTCCAAGTTCTCTGGTCATTGTATCTTGTTAGATCCAATACTCCAAGGTCTCTGGTCAATGTACCTTGTTAGACCCAAAACTCAAAGGTCTCTGGTTATTGTACCTTGTTAGACCCAATACTCCAAGGTCTCTGGTCATTGTACCTTGTTAGACCCAATACTTCCAGGTCTCTGATCATTGTACTTTGTTAGATCCAATACTCCAAGGTCTCTGGTCATTGTACCTTGTTAGATCCAATACTCAAAGGTCTCTGTTTATTGTACCTTGTTAGATCCAATACTCCAAGGTCTCTGGTCATTGTACCTTGTTAGATCCAATACTCCAAGGTCTCTGGTCATTGTACCTTGTTAGATCCAATACTCCAAGGTCTCTGGTTATTGTACCTTGTTAGATCCAATACTCAAAGGTCTCTGGTTAATTGTACCTTGTTAGATCCAATACTCCAAGGTCTCTGGTCATTGTACCTTATTAGACCCAATACTCCAAGGTCTCTGGTCATTGTACCTTGTTAGACCCAATACTCCAAGGTCTCTGGTCATTGAACCTTGTTAGACCCAATACTTCAAGGTCTCTGGTCATTGAACCTTGTTAGACCCAATACTCCAAGGTCTCTGGTCATTGAACCTTGTTAGACCCAATACTCCAAGGTCTCTAGTCATTGAACCTTGTTAGACCCAATACTCCAAGGTCTCTGGTCATTGTACCTTGTTAGACCCAATACTCCAAGGTCTCTGGTCATTGTACTTTGTTAGATCCAATACTCCAAGTTCTCTGGTCATTGTATCTTGTTAGATCCAATACTCCAAGGTCTCTGGTCATTGTATCTTGTTAGATCCAATACTCCAAGGTCTCTGGTCAATGTACCTTGTTAGACGCAATACTCAAAGGTCTCTGGTTATTGTACCTTGTTAGACCCAATACTCCAAGGTCTCTGGTCATTGTACCTTGTTAGACCCAATACTCCAAGGTCTCTGGTCATTGTACCTTGTTAGATCCAATACTCCAAGGTCTCTGGTCATTGTACCTTGTTAGATCCAATACTCCAAGGTCTCTGGTTATTGTACCTTGTTAGATCCAATACGCCAAGGTCTCTGGTCATTGTACCTTGTTAGACCCAATACTCAAAGGTCTCTGGTTATTGTACCTTGTTAGATCCAATACTCCAAGGTCTCTGGTCATTGTACCTTGTTAGATCCAATACTCCAAGGTCTCTGGTCATTGTACCTTGTTAGATCCAATACTCAAAGGTCTCTGGTTATTGTACCTTGTTAGATCCAATACTCCAAGGTCTCTGGTTATTGTACCTTGTTAGATCCAATACTCCAAGGTCTCTGGTTATTGTACCTTGTTAGATCCAATACTCAAAGGTCTCTGGTTAATTGTACCTTGTTAGATCCAATACTCCAAGGTCTCTGGTCATTGTACCTTGTTAGACCCAATACTTCCAGGTCTCTGGTCATTGTACCTTGTTAGACCCAATACTCCAAGGTCTCTGGTCATTGTACCTTGTTATACCCAATACTCAAAGGTCTCTGGTTATTGTACCTTGTTAGACCCAATACTCCAAGGTCTTTGGTCATTGTACCTTGTTAGACCCAATACTTCCAGGTCTCTGATCATTGTACTTTGTTAGACCCAATACTCCAAGGTCTCTGGTCATTGTACCTTGTTAGATCCAATACTCCAAGGTCTCTGGTTATTGTACCTTGTTAGATCCAATACTCAAAGGTCTCTGGTTATTGTACCTTGTTAGATCCAATACTCCAAGGTCTCTGGTCATTGTACCTTGTTAGACCCAATACTCCAAGGTCTCTGGTCATTGTACCTTGTTAGATCCAATACTCCAAGGTCTCTGGTCATTGTACCTTGTTAGATCCAATACTCAAAGGTCTCTGGTTATTGTACCTTGTTAGATCCAATACTCCAAGGTCTCTGGTCATTGTACCTTGTTAGATCCAATACTCCAAGGTCTCTGGTTATTGTACCTTGTTAGATCCAATACTCAAAGGTCTCTGGTTATTGTACCTTGTTAGATCCAATACTCCAAGGTCTCTGGTCATTGTACCTTGTTAGATCCAATACTCAAAGGTCTCTGGTTAATTGTACCTTGTTAGATCCAATACTCCAAGGTCTCTGGTCATTGTACCTTGTTAGATCCAATACTCCAAGGTCTCTGGTCATTGTACCTTGTTAGATCCAATACTCAAAGGTCTCTGGTTAATTGTACCTTGTTAGATCCAATACTCCAAGGTCTCTGGTCATTGTACCTTGTTAGATCCAATACTCCAAGGTCTCTGGTCATTGTACCTTGTTAGACCCAATACTCCAAGGTCTCTGGTCATTGTACCTTGTTAGACCCAATACTTCAAGGTCTCTGGTCATTGTACCTTGTTAGATCCAATACTCCAAGGTCTCTGGTCATTGTACCTTGTTAGACCCAATACTCCAAGGTCTCTGGTCATTGTACCTTGTTAGACCCAATACTCCAAGGTCTCTGGTCATTGTACCTTGTTAGACCCAATACTCCAAGGTCTCTGGTAATCGTACAATGTAAGATCCAATACACCAAGGTCTCTAGTGGTAATACATTGTTAAATCCAATGCACCAAGATCTCTGGTGGTAGTACCTTGTTAGAACCAATACACCAAAGTCTATGGTGGTAGTACCTTGTTAGAACCAATACACCGAAGTCTTTGGTGGTAGTACCTTGTTAGATCCAAAACACCAAGGTCTCTAGTGGTACAGGTAGTGCCTTGTAAGATTAAATGCACCAAAGTCTCTGGTGGGAGTACCTTCTTAGAACCAATGCACCAAGGTCTAAGTTAGACCAAATACAACAAGGCCTCTGAGATAGTACTACCTTGTTAGATCCAATACTCCACGGTTTCTCGTTGCACAGGTAATACCTTGCAGAATCCAATGCATTAAGGTCTCTAGTGGTAGTACCATGTTAGATCCAATACACCCAGGTCTCTGGTGGTAGTGCCATATTAGATTCAATGCACTAAGGTCTCTGATGGTAGTACCATAATAGACTCAATACCCCCAGGTCTCTGGTGGTAGTACCATGTTAGATCCAATACACCAAGATCTCTGATGGCAGTACCTTGTTAGATTCAATACAACAAGATCTCTGGTGCCAGTACCATGTTAGATCCAATACACCAAGATCTCTGATGGCAGTACCTTGTTAGATTCAATACACCAAGATCTCTGGTGCCAGTACCATGTTAGATACAATACACCAAATTCTCTGGTGGTAGAACCATGTTAGATTCAATACACCAAGATCTCTGGTGGTAGAACCATGTTAGATCCAATACACCAAGATCTCTTGTGGTAGAACCATGTTAGGTCCGATACACCAAGATCTCTTGTGGCAGTACCATGTTATATCCAATGCAAGATCTCTTGTGACAGTACCATGTTAGATCCAATACACCAAGATCTCTTGTGATAGTACCATATTAGGTACAATATACCAATATCTCTTGTGGTAGTACCATGTTAGATACAATACACCAAGATCTCTGGTGGTAGTACCATGTTAGGTACAATACACCAGGATCTCTTGTGGTAGTACCATGTTAGATACAATACACCAAGATCTCTTGTGGTAATACCATGTTAGATACAATACACCAAGATCTCTGGTGGTAGTACCATGTTAGATACAATACACCAAGATCTTTTGTGGTAGTAGCATGTTAGGTACAATACATCAAGATCGCTTGTGGTAGTATTATGTTAGATCTAATACACCAAGATATCTTGTGGTAGTACCATGTTAGATGCAATACACCAAGATCTCTTGTGGTAGTACCATGTTAGATCCGATACACCAAGATCTCTTGTGGTAGTACCATGTTATATCCAATGCAAGATCTCTTGTGACAGTACCATGTTAGATCCAATACACCAAGATCTCTGGTGGTAGTATCATGTTAGATCCAATACACCAAGATCTCTTGTGGTAGTACCATGTCAGATCTAATACACCAAGATCTCTTGTGGTAGTACCATGTTATGTCTAATACATCAAAGATCTCTTGTGGTAGTATCATGTTAGATACATTACATCAAGATCTGTTGTGGTAGTACCATGTTAGATACAATACAACAAGATCTCTGGTGATAGTACCATGTTAGGTCCAACACATCAAGATCTCTTGTGGTAGTACCATGTTAGATACAATACACCAAGATCTCTTGTGGTAGTACCATGTTAGGTACAATACACCAAGATCTCTTGTGGTAGTACCATGTTCGATACAATACACCAAGATCTCTTGTGGTAGTACCATGTTAGATACAATACATCAAGATCTCTTGTGGTAGTATTATGTTAGATCTAATATACCAAGATCTCTTGTGGTAGTACCATGTTAGATACAATACACCAAGATCTCTTGTGGTAGTACCATGTTAGATACAATACATCAAGATCTCTTGTGGTAGTATTATGTTAGATCTAATACACCAAGATCTCTTGTGGTAGTACCATGTTAGATACAATACACCAAGATCTCTTGTGGTAGTACCATGTTAGATCCAATACATCAATATCTCTTGTGTTAGTACCATGTTAGATACAAAACACCAAAATCTCTGGTGGTAGTACTATGTTAGATATAATAAACCAAGATCTCTGGTAGTAGTACCATGTTAGATCCAATACACCAAGATCTCTGGTAGTAGTACCATATTAGATACAATATACCAAGGTCTCTGGTAGTAGTACCATGTTAGATCCAATACACCAAGATCTCTGGTAGTAGTACCATATTAGATACAATATACCAAGGTCTCTGGTAGTAGTACCATGTTAGATCCAATACACCAAGATCTCTGGTAGTAGTACCATATTAGATACAAAATACCAAGGTCTCTGGTAGTAGTACCATGTTAGATCCAATACACCAAGATCTCTGGTGACAGTTCGATGCTAGAACCAATAAACCAAGGTCTCTGGTCATGGTACTTGATGGATCTAATACACCAAGATCTCTTGTGGTAGTATCATGTTAGATCCGATACACCAAGATCTGTGGTCACGGTACCTTGTTAGGTCTAATACACCAAGATCTCTGATGACAGTACCATGTTAGATCAATACACCAAGGTCTCTGGTCGTAGTACCTTGTTAGATCCAATACACCAAGATCTCTTGTGGCAGTACCTTGATAGATCCAATACACCAAGATTTCTTGTGGTAGTACCATGTTAAATCCAATACAGCAAGATCCTTTGTGGTAGTACCATGTCAAAGCCAATACACCGAGGTCTCTGGTGGTAGTACCTTGTCCAATACACCAATGTCTCTGGTGGTAGAATCTTGTTAGACCCAATCCACCAAGGGGTGCGGTCATTATGCTCTTGATTGCTAGGATTTAGGGAGAACTTCACAAAAATAGGATGAAGTGTGCGACCAGAAAACTTTTTGGCAAAATCTGTACTCATGATGTTTTGATGGGTTTTTTTTTGTAAAGAAAATAATATGTTATTGCCTCCAAACCTGTTGGTAAAATTAGTAAGACTTGCCGCTTGTGGCTGACGTGGGTAGACGGTTGGTGGGTATGAAAGCTCCTAAGTCCTATGGACACTATGATTATTACCCAGTTACAATGAAGTAAAACCTTTTTCTGAAATCGATGGTACAAGCACAAATCAAAATGTTTCCCTCATTCCTCTCCATGGCTCAATAGTGGGAAAGCCTTTGACAAATAGGTGACAGGTGATCCAACGTGGTTTATAGGTGACAGGTGGTTTACAGAATTGACCAAGAGGTGTCTCATAATTAATGTCCAGTCTGGTGCTCACAAGGAAAAAAATCGTTGTTGGCGTTGCAGCAGCTCGTCAGCACAATGTTCACCCCATACCCGCCTCTCTCATGACGAGAGGGATAGAAAAAGATATCCTCACTAATCTATCGCCTCTCTCATGACGAGAGGGATAGAAAAAAGATATCCTCACTAATCTATCGCCTCTCTCATGACGAGAGGGATAGAAAAAAGATATCCTCACTAATCTATCGCCTCTCTCATGACGAGAGGGATAGAAAAAGATATCCTCACTAATCTATCGCCTCTCTCATGACGAGAGGGATAGAAAAAGATATCCTCACTAATCTATCGCCTCTCTCATGACGAGAGTGATAGAAAAAAGATATCCTCACTAATCTATCGCCTCTCTCATGACGAGAGGGATAGAAAAAAGATATCCTCACTAATCTATCGCCTCTCTCATGACGAGAGGGATAGAAAAAAATATCCTCACTAATTCATCTGAAAGTATGGTTTGAGTTTAGCCAAGCCTCTACATGTATTGGATAGCATTATTACTACATAGAGAGGAGAGAGAACAGAGAGCAAGGAGAGAAGGAGACAGACAGACAGACACAGAGAGAGAGAGACAGACAGACAGACAGACAGACAAACAGAAAGAGAGAAAGTCACAGAGGAGGAGAGAGTGAGACAGAGAGAGAAACGAGAGATGGAGAGAGAGAATTTGTGTGTTTTTGTTGGTTACGAGAGTTGTATGCAGACCTGCTACTCTCCAGGAAAAAATCCGAAGGATTATGTCAAAAAATCTGAATCTACCCTAAAAAATTTTGAATGATTGGTTTGACTTTGCCTTTCGCATCTGTATAGCACACATTACATTATTGAATACACATAACAATATTTTTCAGATTTTTTTATGAATGTTTATTTATAAATTTAACTCCCGAGTTCTGAAAAAGATTTTTTAGTTTGTGGTCTGACGTGGTGAAAAATTCTAACAAATCCCAAGATCAAGATTATCTTTTTTTCCATGCCTCTTTCAGTTTAAAGAAATATTTTGAGAAATTGACTACTAGAATCTAATGCCCTTGTAATACTTCTAACAGACTTCATTAATACGATGACATTGGTATGATATGCACCCTTGATGAATTCAGAAAGAGCAGAGCTGCCATCCTAGCTCAAGTGGAAAGTGTACAACCCAACTTCATAAGGTTTGCTTTTACATGAAAAGGTGTGCGCCTTACTGAAAGGGTAAAAAATTTAGAGTTAAATTAAATTAATTTGAAAAAAAAATAATTCTTTTTTGACTGTGTATTAATCTTTGTTAGATACGATTTCTGCATGTAGATAATTTTTTCCCCATTAATCGCCTTTCTCACATCTGACTTGGAAAATTAATGATCTTACGAATTTTTCTAGATCCAACTGCCGAAAACTTAACTTAATTTTTTGTGAGGAACAAACTGACAATTTGCTGGAAAGTTATATGGTACTTTCAAAATAATCTAAAGGGCACAAAGCACTCTTTAGAGAAACAGGTCAATTTAAGTACAAAAATTAAGTTGTGAGGGTGAGACTAGTTTAGCTTGTGTTACACATACACAAGATATAGATCTAGGTCTTCATTATAAAAATGGTCAAAACAGAGATCTTGTGCAATTTTAAAAATCCTGGTACGCATTAAGACTAACGAGAAAACTAATGATTAGATCCCCATCTAAATCTTGTTTTAGGTTACTAGCTTTTACCTTTTACAGGGTGTTAAAAGAAGATTCTTTCGTTTGAAATAACAGCAAAGTTCAGCTGAGACAATAGAATGATGTCATGCAGACTAATAGACGATACAAGTAACAACTCGGCAAAATCAATACTCAGGATCAATTTAACTACAACCAATTTTCATACTGCAATTAATATTATAAATATCTTTTAAAAAAAAACAATATGGATATATCATATAACGTCCAGATTTATTCTTTTGCATAGGCTGTCCGTCATTTATTTTTTCAAAAAATCGTTTTCTTTTTACCTGCAAGGTGATTAATATACATGAAGTTCCGAAAAATTTGAATACTTCATACAAATTCAGAAAATTCTAAAAGGACAAACTTTCAATAAAAAATCAGAATGATTCCGATGAAGTAGGAATGAAAGGCAGGTCTGTTGAATGTACAAAAAATTTTCTTTGATTGTACATGTATTGGTAGTAGAGTTGTAAGATTACACGAGCCTCAGAGAAATTGAGCCAAGACACCACACATCAATGTAGCTCACGCTTTGTTTTATTTCTTATGGCTTTCCAAGGTCCAAAGAAATGAAATGTTTAATCATGTGCTTTCAATTTTACAACATACAATCTGAATGTGTATATTTGCGAGACACATTGGGCCAAAAGCAGTACATCACCCTTGTTGTTTATGATACTACAGAATTACTTGCAAGGTGTGGTCATAATACACTGAACACTATAAATTACAATGTGATTTAATACAGTGTGTCTATCTATGCTAATTTCGGTCTTGCTAAGAGGGGACACCTTACAACACTTTACAGAAAATCTACTCCAGAAGAGAAATGGTCAGGAGCTAAATTGATCAACATCTTCTTCATCTTTAAAAGCTGTCACTTTTGTCAATATGAAATGGATATTGGTTTACTTGCTGAAAAAGTCAGAAAATTTACGTCAACATTTTGATAGAGTATAACCTTAGCCTTGGTTCCCAGTCTCCTATTGTACAGGGCCTGAGCAACTTTGAGGCTTTGCTGTTGTTGTATTACTACAACACAGCTAGAGAAGTAGGGACTGGATCAAGATGATGCTGAATCTAAAAGACTAGACCACAGGTCAAAACTCACACTGAAAATAAGTGGATAAGATAAGATTTGATCTGGTGAAACTGTCTAGCAGCTCAAGTATCCAGGTGATGTGCTTGTCCCAACAAGCTCTGGTAACTTGGTGGATGAATGCAAATTGAATCTAATCAAGAACAAGATACAGATATCCATCATTAATTCTAAAATGAATTGAAAATGTCTCCAGAGGTTTCTTTTTACTCGTGTTAGCTCGCTCTCAAACATCATCATACTCCAGTCATGGGAGCAATGAAATGTTAGAGTATGTTGAAAGTGGAAAAAAAAACCAATCAGCTGATCTTATGTTCTAAAACAACAAAAGTTGAACACCAGCCTAACAAAAAAGTTTGAAATGGGAGTTGTATGCATGTACAATGTAAGTAGTGAGATATATGTTGACACATCTGAACACTTCCTATGCCCAGTGGAACATTTACATTTACAACAGCTACACTAGGGCTGTAATATCATGGTGACAACACAAGTGGAGGCTTACTTTATACACAACTACAGTTCAACAGAAATAGAATAATCTGTACAATGTTTACACTTAAATTTGATGTGAAAGGGGTCAATTTATTCGTGTCATAATTGAGATCACTCATAGAAGTTTGTTAATATCAATGACCCATAACAGGAAACCTAAGAAGTTTTACAGACTGCCATAATACTCCCTTAAGAGCATCACTGTGCTTCATTACAAACTACATCTCAGCACCATTAGAACAAAGAAAATGCCTCAAGTCATCAAGTGAATCAACTTCAGATTTAACAGATGTTATCTTTTTTTTTTTTAATTCATTTCCACTTGCAGTAGCTCTATCAGAAACAGTCACGCTAACCTATTTCAAGTTTAGGCTTATAGATGGGATCCATTGTTAAGTCCGCTAAGAGGCATAGATGATTCATATCCACTCTGTGTATACAAAGGCATGGCCCTATTCACCGTAAACTATAAAGAACATCGAAGTCTATGTACACAAGAACAGCAGGTGAACATAAATTAATTTTGTTTAACATAAATAAAACAAATATATACATACAGGTACTTTTACGAGAAAACAAAATGTAGAATTGTAGAATTCAAAACCAAAACAATGTTTGGTTTGCTGCAACTCTTAGCAAACTAAAACCTAACTCTTTCCAGTAAAACTTTAAAAGATTACCAGGACTCCTGTTTGGGTAGATGTAAAGTGCTTCGAGTCACTTACAAAAGACCTTTTAGGTTTGATCATGACATCATCAAGACTTGAGAGGAAATACTCTAACTTTGAATGCTATAAAATACAAAACCCTTTTTTTCCTTATTCTCAGTACAGGCATTTTATTTTTTTTTTTTGGGGGGGGGGGGGAAAGGAGGGTTACAAGTATTTTTTTTCAGCTTTAGACAAAAGTTTTGACCCTATGTAAATGCACTGTTCCATCCCTTTTTCTTTTCTTTCTTCTTTTGAAAATTTCACAATATTGGTTTAAAAAAAATGTAGTCTTGACTTCAGATTAGGCAAATTTATCGAGCATAATTGTGACCTAGAAGTAAGTGTAAAAGTAGAGTACAATATTACAGATCATAATGCGTTGTTCAGACAATATAACAGACATAGCTATGAGCACAACACGAGAGAAATCCAATCACTATGTACAATATGTGCCTCATGGCACTGATGTAAATACAGTAATCAGATGAAATGATTAGATGTAAGATCTACATAAAAAGTTCAAGAACTAGTTGTAGATACACACACGAACATTTTTACTTGCATAGAAGAGGCAACATTTTCACCACAGTTTCCCAACAAGATTTAGATATTCACATAAAATCCCAATTTAAATTATCCATCCAAGGCCAAACTGAGAACATAATTCCCTCTGTCAACCTCCGTATGCTCATACTTTCTAGTGCCTTCACCCTGGCACATTCAGTCAGATAGCTGACTGGTATAAACTCAGCCAGAAAGCTTCTGACTCGCTCAACTCTCCCCGTTTCATCTGGTCTGTTATTCAGCCGTCTACATGAGAGCTTGAGGTGAAAGCTAGAGGTAACACCTGGAACTTTGCTTTATACCAATCATCTTTTCCTCTCTCTTCTGAGGCAAAGTCAAACTTTTCTTTTCACATAAACTAAAAATTTTCAAGTACTTTAAAATCAATTAAAAAGCACATGTTTTCTTTCTTTTACATGACATGCCACTTTCTATCCAACTCTATTGGATCTGAATTAAAAACAAAATCAGTAACTTCTCGAGGGCTTGACTGGAAATGTTTCATGTAACTCATCACATTATAAAACTAACAGTAAAAATTTTATCAACTGGGGATTAAAATGTTAAATAGGGTAAAAACAAAATTATCTGGAATTTTTGTCTTTAAAAAAAAAAAAAAGGATTCACTCACAACCACCAAATAAATTAAGGTTAATTTCATGGCAATCTTTATAAGTTAACATAAATAAAACAACCATGTGCAAGAAAATACATTGAGCTTTAAAATTGTGTCGCTGAGGGCCTTGACAGTTTAAACGAACAAAAATAAAAAAAAAAGTGTGAGTATAACAAAAACATAAGTAAACTAGAAACGTCATATTCAGATAATTTGCCGAAAACAAGACGGAGTGGAGTAAATCATTGTGAGTGTTCCATTTTTCTGGAACTTGAAACAAATCACATGGAGAAGAATTTACATAAGGGCTACAATCCTCCTCAGATTGTACTGCAGAGCTTAGATAGATCAGATGATGACTTTATAGAAGCAGCTGATGTTGGGAAGTCATTGTGCTGGGAAGAGGCTTATCATTCTACCAGGAGCTCAGAAAGGGTTGGACTTGAGCTTATGTTAAAAATTACATAGACGAAAAATTTATCACATTTGGTCTGTTTGGTTCTGCTAGCTTAGAGAGAAGTTATAAAAATAATTGCTGTGAAAACTGATGAATTCCTAAGAAATTATTTTCAATTTCAAGGACTTGTATCCTTTCTTGTCCCGATCACTATGATATCATGCCTTTTCTTGTCTACCAAATGAGCTGGTATGAGGCACGACAAACTAATAGGACTAACAACTGACCCTCTGTTGGTTTTATTATGCAGGTTTCTCAGACATGCAAACACACTTATACAAGAGATGCTCTCAGAGAAAAATATAGTCTGCAAGTTTTCTTGTTTGCAGCAAAGAAATTGTCAGTTTGACAGTTGAATCATTACATCAGATTTAGCTTGAACATTTCGAGTTTATGCAAAGTGTCTTTGGCTTCTGGAGCAGCAGATGAGAGGAAAAACAGGAAGAAAACATGCATTTATTGCATTATAACAAACACCCATGGAAGTCACTACCCATATCACAAGCAATGGACCTGTAAAAAATGCCATTTGATATGTGCTTTCATATTCAGGACATGAAATGCTCAAGTCAGTTTTAGTTTCTCTTCTTCTAACACCGATTGGCCACGTTTCCCTCTTTCTGCAATAAACACAACAATAAGAGTATATTTCAACCTACACTTCATTCATATCTTTCATTAAATAGTAGTCAATGTGGGTGACTCAACATGACTGGCCATTTCTGTAACGACACCAATGTACTGTTGTTTCTGAAGTGCGGTTTGCAAGGAGCAGGACAGGGGGGAAATGCTGTACACAGTGCAAAATATGATCAAGTTAATGTAATTGAAAGAGGAAGCTAGAAAACAATCACACAGAACAGTTTTATCACAAATTTAGCTCATGTTTTCCCTTTTATGCAAGGCAGCCATACCAGTTTGCTGGGGTTTCTCAAATGACCCATTTGTTCTGTACTATGTACACATGCTGCAATAAGAACTAGTCATGTCAGGGGCAGACACAATTCTGGATTGTCATGGCTCAGCTCAAATATGCCCTGAAGGGCATTTGGTTCCCTTGACAAAATCACTTTGTTATCTTCTTGCGGATTCTTTTCTCGTCTTCCAGTAGATATGTCAGGTCCACTCTCTGTTTGCCCGGAATCGTATTCAATAGCTTGGTAAGAATCTTGTCCAGCCGAGCCTTCCGTTCCTGTCTCTGAACAAGCAAGAAGCAAATGTCACAAGCAGTTCATAATTACCTTCTTCAAATTGTTACCTAACAAAAAAAAAAGGATTATGACAAACATGCTCTTATAATAGTCAATTCAAGATTTCAAAGACTTTTTTCTTTTTCGTCTATTTCAAAAGTGCGGTGTTCTTATAGCAAATGGCGGTAATCAACATGTGATGACAATTCTTGTTCAACTCATCCACCTCAATCAAATAACTGCGAAAGTCAAAAAATACATTATTCTCTACATTAGATTATACCAAAAGTTTCAAACTGTTTCCAGCTTTTCCAACCTAGAGTTGAATGATTTGAAAGAAATTCAGCCACTGAAGATATGATTGACAATTTAAATTTCTTGACATTTTTCTGCAAGTAAGTCACTCAAGTTCAAACTTTAGACTGTATAAGATTGCAACATTATTGTGTTTCTTCACTTTCTTTAAATTTATTATAGGTCTTAGAACAGACTTGGTAGAAGAAGAAAGTGACTAGTGCTGGCACTTACTTCTAGAAAAAACTCAGCTCATTTACTTGTCGGAAAACTATCAAAATTTAAATCATTTACAAAATTTGGTGCTGCACAATATGATCTGAAAAATGACAACCACTTAAATTGTCACAGAAAAGTGAGATGACACGGTTTTTATCTATTCCATACTAAAATACTCACTCAGAGTCTAGGACTGGATTTCCGGCCATCCATTTCTAGTCTAATAACTCATCCAGATCTATATCTTACACTTTCAAACCATGAGAATGTCCACAGCTCTCAGAAAAACTAAATTCAAGACTTGTGATAAAAAATCTTGCACTGCAGCTGCCAGTGTTTGTTTGCAGACATCAAACTCTAAGCTGCTGAATGTTTTTTTTTTTTTCTGATCAAACTAATAAACAAGCAGAAAATTCTCTTACTCCTGTTCATCAGGGCTCTGTATTGAGAACTTATTTCTTCTTCATGCCACAAGAAAATGATAAATACCGTGGAAACATGTGGCATTTTTCCTTTTCATATTTTAACATTTACTGAAGATTCACAATAATTCTATGATCATGTAGAAGCAAACTGTTTTTTATTTGGTAGTGTTTTCCTTTCATTGAAACAGTAATTTCTTCTGTGGTATTCAAGGACAATTTACATAGAAAATCACAAATTCATGTCAATATGAACGCTCTCTTCCTCCACAAAAAGTTAATTTATAAAAATAAAATAAAGCAAACCTTTTTTCTATTTTTCTCAGCCTGATCAGCATTACTTTCTGCCACCATTAGAGCAACATCTTCTTTCTTGTGGCAACTACCCTTCTTTACATTGACCTTGACTTCAGCTTTCAGCTTGAGGTCATTCTTGATGCTCTCATCCAGTTTCAGCTTGCTGTTGCCCAGGCACGGCTTGCCTTTCACAGTCTGCTTCACAGCTGGCTTTACACCTGGCTTCACATCTGGCTTCTCATCTTGCTTCTCATCTTGTCTTCCACATTCTTTCTCTTCTTTATTCACTGGAGCAGCTGATGTGTTGCGCTCCACTTTACGCTTGTACTCCTCTGGAACCTCATGAGGCTAAAAGGGGAACACAAACAACATGTATTTATCTAAACAATTCACAAAAATGTGACCCATATACAGAGCTCTCAACTTAATTCGACATCTCATAAGTCGACATTCCTTTTAAATTCACATAGCTAGAAAGTCCCGAATAAATTCCTTTTATCAGTATGAATAGATTTTCCCGCAAATCGACATGTTGGTCCACTAATTTCTTCTAATTCAAAGTAATATCCACTATATCTCGGTATCTAAATCCTTCAAAATGTCATTTAATTTTTAGCCTGGCCTCATGAGTTAGATCTAAGGATCTGTAGTGTGTGGACCAGTGCAACTTAAGACAAGGGTTTGTGTGAGAAGAAATGGGAGCAGTGTTGGATGTGCATGGAAGACCATAGAGAGAAAAGCACATTTGTGTCTGTGCGTGAGAGAGAGAGAGAGAGAGAGAGAGAGAGAGAGAGAGAGAGAGAGAGAGAGAGAGAGAGAGAGATAGGGAGGGAGGAGCTGGCGCCTCGAGCCCAATGCTAGCACTGCACCGTCTTGCTTACACTGCCTTTGCGATTAGGGGAGGGGAGGCAAGGGGTGTGCTATGGTTTTAGATCCAGTTAGGGATGGGTTTTATTACTATATATATATTAGTATTGAAAGTGAGGCTAAACCGATTCCTCTTTACGTCCCTTCATTGTAGTGCTATATGCAGACCTAAAAAATCATTATTGAGATTTTAAAATTTATAAATTTTAATATTATCTCCTAATTCGACTTTCTCCTAATTCGACGCAATTTTTTAGGTCCTTGAAATGTTGATTTATCAGGTGTACACTGTATATATTCATAGATAAGAACAAAATATTTGCTTTTAAAATTTACATCAAAATAAATTGTGCAGCACATATTTGCCAAAGAATTGTTTATTTCTGGACAGGCTGAACACATCAACAAAGAACTTGTCTACTCCAGACGTGTTCTGGGAATGTTTTATTATTTTGAGCAGTCAGTTTCACTGGTTTCTTAGTGAAGAAGATACAGAATGAGATCTAGAGACCTTTGTTGATGATCATAGGGATGAACTAATCACTGATATCTAGACTCTACAACTTTGATAAATGTAGATTATTGAATTGCTCAGCTCATCCAAAATCCCCAAACTACGTTTCAAAGACAGTCTTCACTTGAATGTTTTTCCTCAATCAATGTAAAAAAAAAAAAAAAAGAAAAAAAGAAAGCCACCTTCCCCCCCTTGCCCCTGAAGTTCAGGGTATTCAATTCACTGTCATCTCCCTCAACAGCCAAAGACACAGTGCCAATATCCTGTAACATATGCATTTGGAATGAAAAAAATAGTGCAAAAGTAATATAAGACTGAGAAGGAGTGGGGGGGGGAGAGAAACAACTACAAGAAGATAGCAAGAACAGGAGGTGTATTTGTATCATGCCTGCATCTACATGACTTTTGCTTTTTCTTTATATTTTTCAACTATAACTCTTCATACTGAATATGAAGAACTGATTTCCTATTGCAGATAATAATTGAAGAACACACTTCAAGTTGCAACTGTTTTGTTAAATGCTTTTCTCACAAACTCTTACTAACCGAGAAAGTCCTTTTCATACTGAGTTTCTTGTCAAACCAGTCAAAGCAGAACTTGCTTGTGTTGATGGGGTACCTGGTGAAAAAGATTTGGACATTCTATCAATGCAACTGACGGATGTACAGCTTGAACAAATTCATAGACATTCAGATAGATATTAACCTTTTCACATCCTGCTGATTCTGCAACTTTTATTTCCTCCATGCACAGGTTTGTATCAGAAAATATCAGGGCCATCACTCCCATAAGGGTCATTCAGTGAAAGGGAAATTAGAGGGTTGAACATTCAGCCTTCTCAGCCTGATTACAATTCCAGTGTGACAGGAATTAAGATTAGAGTTAAAGAATAATTTGATAATTTCATTTTTTAATCACATACAAATACTTTTCTGCGTAATGTTTAGTCTTCAACCTAATTACTATAAAGCTAAGGTACATAATCCGAGATAGAAAGTGTTTTATATTCTCCATCTAGTCCAGATGAGTTAACTGACCCTTTATTAACATATACAGTAGACATGTTATATCTTTAGAACAATGCATTTTGATGAGCATTTTGACCATCTTGACCATCAACACCATCAATGTATTAGAATTTTTCTTTCCTTAAAATTCTGACATCTGAAATCAGCCTCACAACTGCTTCATTTCGTCTCCATAAATTTTGAGTCAAGCGGTCAAGAATCAATAGCAGAGTACTAATTACTGTCCGAGTTAACAGGAAGATTAGAATAGTGTTTCTTCACATATTTCAGAAAAAAGCAGGAATGAGATTATTATGTTAGAAAAAAAGGGATAAGGTGACTGTGCAGCTATATTCCCACACTGTAATGGTAAAAGTTCCATTAAGAAAAGCTTCAGGCTTTTTGGTTAGTCATGTTTGTGTCATAACACAGTTAAAAACAATTATTTAGTTTGCATGAAGACAATCATCAAAGTTATCTAAAAACTATCAGTAAGTGAATTGTCACAAAAACAATTCGTATTTTCTATTTATTTTCTAAATAATTAGCCATTTTTATTTATTATTCGATCCCAAGTTAACTCAACTGACTTGTCTGCCCCTCATACTTGAATCCAATTCTGCTGATTTGATGTGGCATATTTAAAGTACCTAACTATTGGGAAAGTGATTTCATAAAGAGTTATGCTACCTAGTTGGAAGTCATAAGATAAGATTTTTAGGCATATTGTGATTGCAGCCAATTTGTCAAGGTCTCTACAAACATTAAAATATTAGTAGTCAGGTGGATTCAAGTGCCATATTCTCTTCATATAGTAGTGGTCCATAAAAATTAAACCACTGAATTAAAATATGTAATGTGTAGATCCTAACCAACTGAATTTGATTTCTCTAGCATTCAGTATGATTATTCTTCTATTTGTCTGTAGTTGCATCTCTAGCATTCAGTCTGATTATTCTTCTATTTGTCTGTAGTTGCATCTCTACCATTCAGTATGATCATTCTTCTATTTGTCTGTAGTTGCATCTCTAGCATTCAGTCTGATTATTCTTCTATTTGTCTGTAGTTGAATCTCTAGCATTCAGTCTGATTATTCTTCTATTTGTCTGTGGTTGCATCTCTAGCATTCAGTCTGATTATTCTTCTATTTGTCTGTAGTTGCATCTCTAGCATTCAGTCTGATAATTCTTTTATTTGTCTGTAGTTGTATCTCTAGCATTCAGTCTGATTATTCTTCTATTTGTCTGTAGTTGCATCTCTGGCATTCAGTGTGATTATTCTTCTATTTGTCTGTGGTTGCATCTCTAGCATTCAGTCTGATTATTCTTCTATTTGTCTGTAGTTGCATCTCTAGCATTCAGTCTGATTATTCTTCTATTTGTCTGTGGTTGAATCTCTAGTATTCAGTCTGATTATTCTTCTATTTGTCTGTAGTTGAATCTCTAGCATTCAGTCTGATTATTCTTCTATTTGTCTGTGGTTGCATCTCTAGCATTCAGTCTGATTATTCTTCTATTTGTCTGTGGTTGCATCTCTAGCATTCAGTCTGATTATTCTTCTATTTGTCTGTGGTTGCATCTCTAGCATTCAGTCTGATTATTCTTCTATTTGTCTGTGGTTGCATCTCTAGCATTCAGTCTGATTATTCTTCTGTTTGTCTGTGGTTGCATCTCTAGCATTCAGTGTGATTATTCTTCTATTTGTCCGTGGTTGCATCTCTAGCATTCAGTCTGATTATTCTTCTATTTGTCTGTAGTTGCATCTCTAGCATTCAGTCTGATTATTCTCCTATTTGTCTGTAGTTGCATCTCTAGCATTCAGTCTGATTATTCTTCTGTTTGTCTGTGGTTGCATCTCTAGCATTCAGTCTGATTATTCTTCTATTTGTCTGTAGTTGCATCTCTAGCATTCAGTGTGATTATTCTTCTATTTGTCTGTAGTTGCATCTCTAGCATTCAGTCTGATTATTCTCCTATTTGTCTGTAGTTGCATCTCTAGCATTCAGTCTGATTATTCTTCTGTTTGTCTGTGGTTGCATCTCTAGCATTCAGTCTGATTATTCTTCTATTTGTCTGTGGTTGCATCTCTAGCATTCAGTCTGATTATTCTTCTATTTGTCTGTAGTTGTATCTCTAGCATTCAGTCTGATTATTCTTCTATTTGTCTGTGGTTGCATCTCTAGCATTCAGTCTGATTATTCTTCTATTTGTCTGTGGTTGCAGACTAGTGGACCCTCACTGCTTTCAGACCAAAACCAAGACCTATTCCACCTCAGTAGATTTTTCTGTTCATACCAGATTTTCTGGATCTTATGGAAAAGATGAGCCGTCTTGTCCACACGATACTCGCAGATGTAAACATCCTGCTCCTTGAAGCCCTTGGGGCGTCCTTTGCTGTAAGTATTGGGGTCCATCACAATACACTTGCCCATAACAAGCTCCATAGGGATGATCTCAAAGCTCGGAGTGCGGAACAGCTGCAAAGTAAATAAAACAAATTTATCAATCTTTGTGGGTCTTCTCAAGTGCTGTGGCCCATACAAGATAAGCTGAGATTGATCCACTACTTAAACATCAAGCAACTTCCTTAAACATCAAGCAAAAAATCATTATTTCTGTCATCTTAGAAAATTACAGCAATAAACAAGAAAAGAGGTGGGTAAATCCATTGTTACTCCATCACTAAAGATATGCTGTTATTTGAAGCAAAGTTTCAATAAATCTCAAAAATCAAATACAAAAAAAAATAAGAATATATATATATTCTTAGTTGTTTTTGTTATTTGATAATCAGGAATGGGTGGTTTTGGATTTGATGAAGCATACATCAAATGAAACTACGAAAAGAGAATCTATTGTTTGGGCTCTGTGCTGCTTATAAAATTTTACATGCATATGGACTGTTTCTTCAGTGTGGTGTGAATATTTTTATTGATATATTCTTACATAGTAAATCATAGTTTGACCCATCTAGCATCTGACAACACCAAGACTGTTTTGGTGACCTGCATGTCACCCCAATAAGATCCTTCATGCTCTCTTCTCATTGGCCCATGTGTCCAGGTGGAGGTTACATTAGGTCTATTATTTCTTAAGTCAAGTGCAAATCACAGTTTGCTATTTTTACTCAAGTACATATATTATATAATTTCTCACTGGCTACCAATTAACTGACTAAATTTGTAAAAACTAAACAATATTTCATTCCTTCTATGAAAAAATAGAACAGTTATTTATATAATAATTTTAGTTAATTCTTGTATCTGAGTAATCAGATGCATCAGACTTAAAAGTCTGCATCCTGTCATTACTTCATTGCTGTCATGCTTTCAGTTGCTACCGGTACCCAAAAGCTAACTTTTTTTTTTGCAATATTTTATGTTTATCAATCCTTAGAGTTTGCCACTTCCCCAGCTTCCAGAATGCTATGCAAAATAAAATAAATTTAGAAGAAGCAAAAAGAGCCTTCACAGACAATTTAAGAATTCAAAGAGCAAGCCAAGCATGATAGCATTTACCTCCCATCAAGATACCTTAAATATACTCAGATTATTTACACTGATGGCGTTTTCTAAACATATCCAATTGTAGGCAGGTGGTTAAAAAAAAACCAACAAAAAAAGCAGATCCTGCATTAAAACTAGCAGCTCACCTCATTATGAAAAAATTTTCTTGTCGGCTCATGAAATGTCTCCTGAGGTCGCAGATAAGGTGTACCACTGGCAAATCTTTCTCCTCTGAAAATCACATAACAGTTAGGTTTATTCAGAACATCGGCTTTTTCTAATGTCAAACAAAGGGTGTATCAGTTTACCACAACTTAGAAAATACGTTTCATCCATTTTCATTTATAATTAGAATGTGTTTTTATTTCATGCAAAAGCTTTCTAAAATTTTCAGATTCAGTGTTGACCCTCAAAGTCTAAGTTAGTATATGACTTTAGATTTCACAGACTGAGCGCAGTATTTTGACAAGAGCTTGTAAAGAATTTTTATGATGATTAGTCATATGTGTAAAGCAATAAATTAGTTCGTAATGGAAGGTTTTCACCAAGTCCACCTTCAGGAGTGATCTATCTTCACAACCACATGTTTTCTTCGTATTTCTTTGTGATGATTCTTCCTCATCCTTCCTGGCACCTAACTCATCCACAACCAATGGCAAAGTTTGAACATCCAAGCAGTGTTATCAACCCTTAACCCTAATGCTGCTGCCCATCAGCCACTTTTGCTCCTCAAAACATATAGAAAACAAATTCAGCACACATCAACAGGCACTCACTTTGGATCCTTCCACAGCTGGTCCAGTCTGAACACATCCAGTTTGTCTGGGCTGCTTGTGGCCATTAGACGATGGGATGTACGCAGTGGCGCTCCACTAGATGTGCGTTTGCAATCACGCATGACATAGACACAGTCACCAACTGCATATTGTACCTCATCTTTCACCAAAGTCATGTAGTGGGTGCAGTCGGGCATGGCATCCGATGGAGGAGGCACCAGAAGAATCTCCTTAACAATAGAAAAAAAACTTGCTTAACTTGAGCTTCGAATATTCTCTTGGTTTGAAAGTAAAGGATAAGATATAGGTCTAATGTAAGCCATTTGACTAAAAATGGATACGTGAAAATAGAGGTCCACACTCTTTGTGACTGTTCTAGTGTGGCACTAATAAAAACACTAAGATCTTTCTTCTCTGCAGACAATTCCAATGTTGACCAAATCTTTTTAGCACATCTTGCAACACAAAGTCTTTCTGAATTTGATAGTTTTCCCACTCTTCAAATGATTTGACCTCTGATCTGAGGTTGATTCAGTCAAATAAAAACTGCTGTCAGACTAACATAGCTAGGGATCACATAGAATCTGATAGTATATAGGAATCTAGTAGTCTAGTACAATTTTAAAAGCTAAATATTACTCAGTTTATTTCAACATATTTTCTAAAAATGTATTTAAAAAAAAAACAGTCCTCTAGAATTTTTTATAGCTCAAGGGAATCATATATTTTTTTCAAACATAACAAGATTACCCTATCTAATATCACAAGCATATGAACAAACAAAACAAAAATAAGAGAAACCAATGCTAGACATTACGCATTATCTCCCTGTCTATATGGATTAACTGTATAGAATATAACCTACAGGGTCATAGTAGCGTGGCTCACAACGATCACATAAGTAATGTTCCTCTTTGCCACTGGCCCTGACACAATCACAGTGCTGCCACCTCTGCGTAATAGAATAAACACCAAGACTGGTTAAAACAATACTTACATCATTAACACCTAGCAGTAGATGAGGAATATTTTCTCATCTAGTCAAACATAAATACTTGAAGGGAAATAAGTTTGATTTGCTTTATAGCATCCATTAATGAAAACTAAACACTTTTTTCTCTTCTTCTGAAGGATGAGGATTAAATGTTTCATACGTCAATCCTTTCACTTCTCAACCAAATAGATTGCAGAGTAAATTAAAAATATCCTCCATGGTAGAAAAGTGTTATTTTCACAGAAACTCTGCAGCCTTCAACTTGGATAGAAAAGAAACCTTTTTTTTTTTTGTAAATTAATGGGGTTTTTTTTATTTTGCATTGTAAAATATTGAAAGAGTGACAATATTACTTTATCAGGCATCTAAGAGCTTGCCAGCACTAACAATTAATATGCAATTTTCCAATTTCTTTAAACCAAGACTTTGAAAGCTTAGCTTTATTCTCTCTTTAGTCACTGAATAGAAATATCATTACTGAGATCTTAGAGGAGAAAACCTTTACGTCAAAGATATGACTGATTGACTCAAACTAGAAAACCCCAGAAGGACAACAATGTGAGTAATGTGAGTTACTTACAGAGCACTTCTCACACATGAGCATAAGACCCTCGTCCCTAGTCACTCCACAGATACACCGGATGATGTCCTCCTCACACTCCTTGTGGCCTAAAGTTCAATATGAGGAGCATGCCATTTTAGTTATCATAAGCTAATACATGTGGGCAGCATATACTTTTAATCCCTTTTGAGAAAACTTGATATCTCTTGATCAATGTTCACAGATACGATAGGAAATAGCAAGAAAGAAAAGCCTAGATGATCTATTTCCTTTATAAAATGAATACTAACTGATTACAAAATTATTGCATCCATGTTTTCTTATAAAGTTCTAAACTTTTATACTAAAAATGTATAATATCCTACCTTTCAGCTGGGCCTGCTCCAGCCTGACGAGCTCTGTGTCCATGTAAGCCCTGGTGGTGTTGGGACCGAGGACCTCATCTAATTGAGCTGCCATCTCAGTCTTCACGCCGTCAAACATCTGACGCAGCCTTAGAATAACCTGGCCTAGGTCCGACTTTGGGCCACAGTACAGCTGCAAAAACAAATCTGATACTTGATTTGGTCTACTTTTGAATACAAAAAATTATCACTTCAAAAATTTGTGCCTATAAATGTAATGTCTATTTAACAGCAAATACAGAATAGTAGTTAAAAAAAAAAAAAACTATATTATGAATGGAAAAAAAAAATGAGAGCAAAAACTTTGATGAGTTTGCCTCATGAATGGACTGTTTATACACACAAATAGGTGGCATTGGCAAATTTCACTATCCATGAAACGACCAACCCAAGAGGACCTAATTTTCTCTAGCCTTGAAATGTGCGTGGAAAGCAAAATAATAATAACAAAGTGGTTCGCTCTATCAAGCTTGTTCCTGACTTAGTAATGTTACAAAACCGTCCTTAAGTTGAAGAAAAAAAAAAGGGACAAACATGTAACATTTAAAACTAGTTTCCAACTTGATAAACAAATCAATACTATTTTGAAAAAATTTTATCTAATGTAAGGGCTATTAGATTTCAAAGTAAAGTATTTTAAATATTTTTAAAAAATGAATATCGCTAGTAGAACCCAGTATCTGTTTTCAATTTTGCAAAGATAAAAAAATAATCATTTGTTGCCAACCTCAACATTGCCGAAGAGAAGCATAAGATCAGCATTGAATGAACTGAGGTGACTGTAGAATCCTGTTTTGACCCTTTCCTTGATCATTGACAGAGAAATTGGCTCCCTGATGATGTTGTAATACTGAGCTTGCTTCTTCTTGGACGGCAAGGACATGAGGGGCGTCACCAGGTTGTAACCGTCCATATCTTAAGATAAAACATCCGATGAGATTCAAAGTAAATTTTTCATCAATATTCAAGATTAAAGTTTTTTTTTTTTATATTTACAAGCCAATAAATATTGCATTTAATGAATCACCAGACAAAATTTCTTGCCCTTCCACTATCTCTCTTCCACCATCCAAATGAAGTTAATGAGAACATTTGGTAGAATAAACTTTGCTTAATGAAGTCTGAATACTTATGGGAGCTGCAGCTTATCCCACGTTCAACAGATATAAATCAAGGCTAACCATCCTCTGACAGCTAAGTGAATTATAGACATTCGATACATGCCTGAATTCGCAAAGAGCACGGTGGAAGAGTAACACTTATGGCACATGACAAACGAAAGGAAAAAAAAAGACAACACACTAAACTAACCTTTAAGACTTAACAATTTAGAAAGCATTTCATCAAACATTTGGGCAAGATGGTGGCGTCGAGCAAGCTCTGGGTTGTCTTCTGCATAAGCAGCCAACCTGCAATTTGAAAATAAAAATGAATGAAATGTTGACCAGTGGTGTATAAAACTGGCAGTTTGATATGAGTAAGAGTTACCAACATTGCAATTTCTCATGTTAATTCCACCTACTGTCAAATATACTGCATGAATTTTTTGCGAGTGGCAGGTTCGGATTACATTGAATCACATTCCATACAGACCATGTTTGATAAATCAGAAATCTGGATATTTCATATTAGATACAAAAAAAATTTTTGGTTTAAAATACAAACAATGTGGATTCTAGGTGCTTCACCAAGACAAATATATGATATCTTTTCAGGGATGCAGGCAGGAAAATCAGCACAGTATAAGCAAAATAGCTGTTAAGAAATTCAGAAGTTAGCTAAATGGATTAATTAGAAGACACTTTACTATTTACCAAAACTTTATTTCAAAATGAAAGTTGGGGGCGACTGAGGCATGTGTTAAATGCCCTATTTTACTAGGATTTATTCTTACATTTGTTCCCATTAGAAAAAAACAACAACTCAGAAACACGAGATTCTTCAATGAAGTGCAGATTCATGATTAAAGGCATCAGGATGTCTCTCCAAGCTGGAGCAAGAGGTGTCAGTTGGTTGTTGTTTTTTTTTTTATATTTATCTGTCTTTCAATCTAAGCAAGATGTATTTAGATTTAAAGAATTAAAATATTAATAAGATCTATATACCTGACTACCTGAGACACCCTCACATAGGACTAGTTCAATTTGTTAAATGTTTATTTTCCCTGGGTTCCATGATTTTAAGTCATATCTCTATAATCTAGCTCAGTTTTTAAAGAATATTGATGTATATTACAGGTGATGTATGACCATGATCTTGAAGCTAGATGATAGCTTGACAATTGTGATACTTATGACTTAGCAAATCTCAGATCTCCTCAGTTTATACATGATTCCAGAAATCATAATTTAATTTGAAATTTATTACTGTTAAAAGTTTATCAATATCTAGTCCAAATTTCAGAGCACTGATCACAGAACAAATGTGCATACAGTTAGAAGTGCAGTGAAAGTGAGACAGAAATGGAAAACCCTTGTTGAGCTGGATTAGATTCGGTATCAGTAATCCAAAAATCTTTCTGCAAAGATAATGATCTACAGACTGTGAAGTTGGTTGCTGGCATTACATACCATTAGCCAGACTTAACTATGATTAAACAAAAAACAAAATCATCAGAATCTTTAACACAAAAAGCCCCTACCTACACTAATTGTAAATATCAATGGAAAGCTTGAAATTTTCCAATTAGACCAAACTCACAATATCCATCTTTAATTTGATTTATTCAGCCACGCATTTTTCTCCACTTCCCCCCTCTGCTATAATTCCGAAAGGTCTGATAATTTTCTTGACACACAACATATCAATTACCTTGTTTTCACAGATCTCTCATTTAAGGTAGCCAACATCAAATCTGAAAGCAAAATTTAGCCAACAAGATGTAAGAAACTTTCAAAATGACAAATATGTCTCATGTGTATGTTGCATTTTGCTTTTTTTTCTTCCCTGTTTTATTTTTGTTTCCTTTTGTTTTGTTATTGCTTTTTAATTTTGAATAAAAATAAGCATAACATGCTTACATAATTTTGAATTATTTATGCATGTTATGCTTATTTTGTATAATTTAAATTTCAGCAGTCACTTTTTTTTTCTCTCATTGCTTCATCTTTTATATCCATTTTATAAGAATTTAAGATGGCTTGGATTTGTCTCAAAAGGTATTGTGATAATAAATGATGCGTTTTACCTGGGTTGAATACATTGATTTTGTTGCTATCCAGTGGGTTTGCCTCTTCTTTCGACTCTGGAAACAAAGTCTTGCCAGGTTTAGACTGGTTGCGAATCTTGTCAACATTACGCACTAGAAATGTGCGATGCTTGCGTGCATAGCATCTCTCTTTAAGGGTCATCGGTTTGACCATTGGTTGTACTGGTAAAGAGTCTGACAGCTGCTGGTTTGTTGATGAAAATAAGAGTAAAAATGGCATTGATAAAAATCCAACTAAACCAAGCATCTCTTGGGCTACTTCTGTTTCTATAAAACATATAAATGAAAAAAAAAAAAAAAAATCATTCAGTTGAAGCACTACTCTGCAAAGTTTAACTTAAAAATATTATCAAAAAATATGTATGTCATCAGGAGGTACACAGAAACAAAATAACCTTCTAAAATTCTTTATGCATTTTATTTCCTGGTCTCTGATTACAGAACTTTAACTTGTGCATTTTTTTTTTAGTTTGTTTCTATTAAATGAAACATTATTATGATATGAGGCTAAGTTGTCTACAATAAAGAGAAAAAAAATTTTGAAAAAAAATGAAAGTTTTTTTTTCAGGTTATCAAAGAATATAAGTCTATGTTACTATTTAAAAGACAACTGATAGCTTCCTGAGTATTATGTAGAAATAATAACTTGATCAACACAAAATGAATAGAAGGGTAAAAAATTTACTATTTATAGAAAGAAAATCCATATCAGCAATCAGTAACACCCTGTGGCAGTTTTATTTTTTAATAAACATAAATAAACTTCAAATGTAGGAGTGGGGTTGAGCATCTTGAGAGAGAAGAATGACCAGCTGTAAAATCATGAAATCTTTCTGGGCAAAGGTCTGCACCCCCACCCCCACCAACTCGACCCCCACCACCTCAATTTTCTTTTTTCAAACTCTGGGTGCAAACAAGCCATCTGAATACATTTTATTATCAGGCATATAGAAAGGCTGAAATCTATTATAATATGGAATGGAGCAAAGTGAGATTTTCAGGAAGAGAAAAAATAGGAAAGTAGAAACTTTCACTACAAAATGAATGGTTTCAGCCTAAAGGAGGAAGATTTTCAGGACAGTAACAGGATGATGAAAAATTTCAGAGGATAACCCACCTTGTCTTTAATTTTTTTGTTCATGAATTTGGACTTTCTTTTGTCCTTATAGTCCTCCACTACTTTATCTGCTGCTTGTTTGCCTGTATTCAAGCTTCGCTTGCCGCCTATCACACCCCGGCATTCCGAGCTGCCACACCGACACTCTTGCTGTAATCAAATCACACAAAGACATTTATACACATTGCTGACTAATTTTTAACTTCACCTGCTTTAGTTATACTATCATGAAATAAAAAAATAGAGCCCAAGATTCTTAACTAATGTATAAGTCAATTACATCTGGTAAACAGTTTTTATGTCAAAAACTTGAATTTAAAAAAAAAAACAAAAAAACAATTGAGGCGGATTTCTACCTTCTTTTATTCTTTCTATCTAGAAATATTTTTCAAATATTTTGCCTAAAACTATCTTTATTTTTTAGGTATTTTTCATCTTAAGGATGATGCTCAAAAATATTCTAACAAGTCAAAATGGAAACCTACAACTCATTTAACCTTTTGGCTGCCCTGTGGACACACCAGGTACATCCTCTAAATACAGAGAACTGTGCACTGTAGACATAATACTAGGTACGTCAATATCATAACCCTATTTGTTTTGTTGATATCTAATTTGAGTTTCAGGGCATGGTTCAAACCTTTGACATGAGGAAAAAAACAGAAGTTAGCTACACTTGTGTAGGTCTAAAATAAAATCTTTCATAAGAAATAAGGGGACTAAAAGAAAAGCAAGTAGTTCTTGATCCTGACTTTCCTTCTGTTTCTCCTCATTTTATTACTATTCACAATCAGACTATCAGCTTCTTTTTTCTTTCTTTTTGTCCTACCACATAGCTAATTTTTCCCATCAATTTACTGTATTTATATATCCTTAGGCACCTTTCTGGACTGCTTTAAAAGAAAAAAAAATATACCCTCTGATGAAAGGTCAAATTCATTAGTGGGCAAGCTTGACTGTCTTACACACACAAAACAAACACAAAATATAATGTGATCGGCGATTTTGCAGTCCACTGAAAGAGATATTAGTCCCAAAATCAATATTTGTGAGAGTCGAACAAAGAGGATCCAGACCTGTGTTTCTTGGTTGAAGGGATCAAAGTTATAATCATAGCTGAGCTCCTCCCCAGCCTGGATGTCCCTCAGGGCAAACAACACCATCCTGTAAAGGCCATTCACATTCCTAGAAGAAGCGAAAGAGACGGCTTGTAAAACACAAGAAAAAATGAGTCCATTACTCTTAAAAGACACACCTATATTTCATGTAAAATAATTTCTTATTGATATGCTCATGTGTGACAGCCATTAAGATCACTTAAATATTGAAAAAAAAGGCAAGGATTTTCCAGAGTGAAGAATTTTGAAATTAAAAGGAATTCAATGATTTAATCAATTTCTGTACTCATATGCATGGTTTAATATAATCTTAAGAACAATAAGGCATTTCAGAGAAAAAAATCTTCTCATATAAGACTGAGTGATAGTCTGCATTTTTTCATATCTTAAAATTAAACCTTTTAAAAATATTGAGAAGACAATCTCAGAACTATTAATGATATATGATATAATACAGTAAAATATTTTACATTGAACTGATATTATAAATATAAAAAAAAAATACAGATTTGTTCAAAGGGCTGAACTTTATTAAATACGAAACAAAGTGTCCAAAACGTTTCCCCCCTCCCCCTTTCAAGCTAAGTAGCAGTACGCTAAGGGCTATGCAGAATTGAGAGGGAGGTGGGGCTCATACCATTTCTGCATCTCACAGTTGGGTTGACATGCATGGTTCACGTAACGACCTATGTTGCCCATCCTGTAGCCATCAATGAGACTGCCCGAGTCAAGATGCAAAGCATAGTGGTGGCATTCCTCCGAATATTCCTCCATCATTCTGCGGCGGAATTCAGTCTCACTCACCACCTCACCTAAATACTCCAGAATAAATTGACCTGTGGTGTGTGTATAGACAAGGGGGTGGGAGGAGTAGACCTAGCTTTAGCAATATTACACTATAATAATAATAATAATAATAATAAAAATAATAATAATAATAACAATAATAATAAATATCACTTACACTGGAGTCCCATAGAAGTCAACTGGCATAATGGAAACTCTGCTACAGTAATAATGCTTTTAAGAATCCTATTTTGTTTTTGTAAATGTGTAATGTGAAATCTTAAAGTCAGATTACTATGTTTCCAAGTATGTTGACTTTCACAGTCCACCCTAACAGGCTGAGCCTCATAGCTTTTACTATTGAAAATGTTAAAATTTTAAATATTCCTTGTACAGAGGTAGATAAAATACAGCTTAACACATTCTTACAAAGCAATCATACTTTTCAAAAAAGAGCCCATGATTAAATATTTGAAAAATTGGTAAAATCTCTTAAAATATTTATCCAAACACAACAGCTGGTAAAATGCTTCTCATCAGGTAGGGCTGCAAGGTTTTTAATCACGCAATAACAAAATTATTGAAGTGAGGTTGAATTCATTAAAAGTAATCCACCAGCCACTTAGAATTTGAGAAAACTGGTTTTAGTTATTATATAGGAGATGGCGAAGCTGTTAATCAAATGAAGGGATACTTTAAAGTGTTACATCAAAAAAGAAAAATAACATTCTCTTTAACTATGCTCTGAACAAAAACAGAGAAAGGTTGACATCATGATAATACATGTATACTGAGTTTACTTCATGTTTGGCATGCAGCACAAAAAATGTTTATGATTCAGTAACATGTATATTTTTTATTGGTTTGTTTTTAAATTCTGAAACCTGAATCATGCAGCAATATTTGAAGTTTGCAAAGACACAAAACATAAATCAGAGAAGAAATTACTTGCTCTCATTATTCATGTTAATGTAAAGTCTGTTAAAAATTGATTTTATTGTGAGAACATCACGGCTGTTAAAGAGCTGCATTTTAGTTTGCCTGACGCACTCGTGAAGCAGCCTGTAACCCGATCGGGTCATGAAGTCAACCACCCCGACGGAACAGGGATTCCCTTTTCCTCACAACTCTAGTTATTAGATCTAATTTTCATACCAAAACAATGGAGGTTTTAAGTTCATACTTGAAAGGAAAAAGTACAAAAATCATATAATTTGTTAAATCTATATTTAAACGATACGATCATATATATTTTTCTCATTGTTTTCATTTAATTGATGGAGTTATTGAGCATTTTAACAAGTACATGAATCTGGAATAATCTTCAGGTGGTGATGTTTTTTATGGGACATCTATCAAAAAGTGAAACAGTTTACGGGGATGAAATTTTTACAGCATTTCATATATATGATGAACTTAGCACTCACCAAAGGGCATTAGCGAAGAGTTCGTTTTTAAGTTATGCCAGTTTGAGTTATGATAGTTCACATCTTACAGAGCTGGTACAGTGTTTTGATATAAAATAATAAATCTAAATAACGATAGAACATCATAGTTCAGGCTGTACAGCGTCAATATATATGAGAGAGACCTGATCTTAACTATTAACAAAGTTATAAACACTCACTAAGAAGAAACATGAAGTTTCACATAAATTCACATTGTCTTACTTTAAAGGTAAGTCATCCGCTTACTTTGTCTTACTTTTTCAATCGGAGGGGCTTGTGCTAAGAGCTCTGCCTCTATGTAATATTTTTAAGCTTTTATAACTTCCTGTAAACCTGTGATGCCTAGTTGCTTTAAATTGATTTACCTCAGAATATTAATAACATAGTGTAAAAATCTTTTTTTTTTTTTGGTTACCGCGAATGATTGTGCTCACCAAAAGTTAGTAACAAGCCGTTGATAAAGTCTGCACAGTTAGAGAAACCTCCAATTAGTTCTTCTATTTGCTAGTACAGTTAATGATCTATCACTACAAGGTGTGCAAACTTCATGAAGCTTTTGAATGTGTTCAGATTCTAAGTGCTGCTCCATATTTAACAGTGTAGGTTTGAGGCTACTAAGGTAGATCTATAATGCAGAGTGTTATTTACGGGTAGTTCATGCAGACCTGAGTGTGTGGAATTATTTTTAAAAATTAAATAAAATCACTGAAAACCTTTTCGCACTTGAAACTTGCACAAGTTTTTTATATTAATCTTTCACCGGCACACACGGTTGTAGCCTGCCTGACAGGTGATTGATCACCGATCCACCGACTAACTGCGGGCATCTGAGGTAGGGCCTGGAAGCAAACTAAGTTGCCGCCTTTTGGTCTCTTTTAACAGCCGTGATGTGTATGTGTCCATTTTTTGTTTGGGTGTTTGTTTTTTGATGGCCAATTATGTTTATCTAGAATTTTCAATGAAAAAATTGCACCAATTTGAGCAGTAGTAAAATTTTAAAAAGAAACAAAAACTGACAGATTTTACTATGCATGTCCGTAAACTAATGCAAAATCTGCTAAACTATACATCTAAAGCTTGTTTCACCTGGTTTGATAGCATTCTTTGTGACTACACCAATGCCCCTGTCTTTGGTCTGAACTTTGACAAGCCCAGGTGCCCACTCGTGCTTTTGTATTCTCTGATTACCACAATCTTCACCGAGAGGGCAAGTTGAGGGAGAGCATTCTGTGTAGATCATTCTAGGGTGAGCAGAGAATATAAGAATTAGTTTCAAACTGCTTTCTTGAAAATTCCCACAAATGCAATTATCGACGAATATGAGAACTATTTAACCCTTTGCCGTTTAAACCGGCCAAATCCGGCCTAAAATGGAAGCGAGCCTCCTGTTTAACCCGGCCAAAAGCGGCCGTGCTATACATATCTGGCTACGGGTTAAGCCGGCCAAATACGGCCTTGACGTTTCCCTTTGTTTGAGGGTTCTATTTTGGACGAAAGCTGGGGTGAATCCTATCTAAAAATAGAAAATTGCAACATTCTAATTATAGTTGAATAGCTTCGACCCAGAATAACACGGGATTCCCTGACATAGAAAGCACGGGGAAGCCCTAACACTCAGTCTTGCAACGTTTGTTCTGACTAGCTCTACACATAGCTTTTCTTGTTCTGACTTTGTGACGTTCATTATCTTTGATTGACCATGGACACTCCAGATAGCGACACTGAGCTAGACTTTGAGTCTAATGTTGATACCAGCTCCGATCCTTAATTGAAAGAGTATAACTAAGTTGGGGCGAAAATATATAGAGTCTAGATCTAGGTCTAGATTCTAGATCTAGATCTAGATCTAGACTCCAGTTCCAGATAATATAGAATCTTGGCTAGATATTAAGTCCGGGGGGAATGCACTGCTTGGACAACTTATGATATAGGAGAAATAAAACAAAGTAAAACTAGTTAAAAAGTTAATTTTAAGTTATAAACTAGAGATTGGTTCGATGTTTCATGTTGCTACAGTTGTATACCGATCTTTGCCTCTGTTCACATCCCAATTCTGCTCCTAGATTCTACATAGCCTAGCTTAGTTTCGCTCACTTAGAAATTAGAAGAAGAAAAAAAAAACAAATCTTAGATTCTACATCTAGATCTAGATAGATATGAATAGATGGAAGATCAAGAATATTTTGCTTTGCATGCAAAGCGTCTTCACTATGATGATGGAAGCTAGTTTTATGTATTTCGCGTATGACATTATTTTCAGTTTCGTGAGCTAGTGTCCTAAAAAAGTTTGCTTTGTTAAAAAAAAGCAGGTTGATCTGATGTTTATAATGTGTGTGACTGTGATTGTGAATAAGAATTAGAAAGATTTTTTTTCGCGTTTCACTTCTGCTCAGTGCTATCTCTTATGAAATTTATTTTGTAGGCCTAGGCTGTTTAGTGTGTTAGGGTTTATGAAAGTTATGTTTTGGATTATGAAAACAAAGACTAAGAAAAGTAAGTTGGACTGTTCCCTTTTAATTGACAATGTCTATGTCTTTTTTTTCCTCTTGAATTTGTGTCACTCTGTACAGTCTCTGGATTTTTTTTTTTTTTTGTTCATTCTAGTGAATCTGTATGCAAGGGATTCAAATGAAAATGAAGAAAAATGATAAAAAAATAATACTTAAACGTACTGAAAACTCTTCAAAACCAGTTTCATTATTTAGCACATTCAATTGTATGCAAGTTATCAAAATTTCATAGCTTTAACATCCATAGTGGCCTAACTACAGCTTATTTTCTAGAACCCCCCTGTAGAGCCCTCATCTGACCAAAAAAATGTAAACAAACAAGGGTGTCCCTGTTACCAGGAAGCTGAACCTAGCATTTAAAATGGCCGCCGCCTAATATAAACAGCAAAGGGTTAATGCACAGCCAAACTATTTTTCCCACTGGCTGAGGTTTGGAGTTGCAGTTGCCACGTGAAAAGATCGCTTCATTCTGCACGACAATTTTTATAGCAGTTTATTTATATATTGCCTTTTCCAACAGACTTTTTTTAGGAATAGATTACTAAGATATTCTATACAGAATAGAATTCAAAGACACCAAATTGAAGATCAACAACAAAAGTATGTCTTCTCTTTTTCTACCAGTAAATTGAATCTCTCAGATATTTAGCTAGTGCATGTTCTTGCATGTTCATTCATAATGTGCATCAACATGTGACTCCTATTCATATTCAGTTTGATTTATTTAAAAGCTGAAACTAATTAATCTCAGTTGACTGCCATGTCCGAAGAAACTTTTGAAAGGATTACTGCATACTTTGGGACATAATTACCTTTACCCCCTAGCAAGATACCCAATTTTATACCTTTCAGCAATTTTCCACAACAAGCTTTAAAAATTAGGTAAAAAATTATTCTATTAAACACATTCTCATTTCTATAAATGATGTGTTTATGGTCCTTGTGCTACCATTGCTCACCTGTTAAGGCAGTCATCTTGGCAACCTGGACCACCATTCTGGGGAAGCTTGCAGTTGCACAGTGGTATCTCTAGTTTACGGTGATTCACTTTGCTATCTGAGTAGAGATCTGAGACACACACACAAATCATAAATAATAAAAAAAAAAAAATGTTAATTGAGAAAAACTCTTCTAAATATAATAGTCTTCTCTTTATAATTTTCTTTTTGTTTCAAAGTGAAAATAAAAACTAGGGTCAGCATCTCACTTTACATAGTTTATATGTCCTTTCAGTTGCCAATTGGGGAAACAATTAAATCCTACTGCTATAAATATATTGTGCATCTAAAGAATTTCAAGTGCAAATTCACTTTATAGTTTCTGTCAGAACAAAGATAAATTAATAACCTTTCTCAGGCATGTATATCTGACATCCATTTATAAAACTTGATAAATTAAAGTTATCCTTTTATCTAAATGATATCAAGACCAACAAGGTTAACATCTTTTCAATGATAAAAATTTGAAAGAAGGTGGGGAAATCATGGACTTTCAAATCTATGAAAAGAAACCCAAAGGGCCAGAAAGATTAACACTTACTTGTTCGGATATTCCTGAATTTGATTTTAGGCTCTGGTTTCTTTGGGAGCTGCGGGGAAAAAAAAGGTACATGTTACTCTTTGCCATGTGCACTTTCTGTTGAGACAAGGAACAAAGACGCATTCCTATTGCTATAAAGATAATGCAGGCATAAGTCGAAGAAATGCAGTTAAATTAGATCTAGGGACCCATTTAAGACAGAAAGACAGTGATTGACATCAGCATAAAGAGGCAACTTGGAAACAAGCCCCAAAACTAGCAACACAACAACTCCTAGTCCTAGCCAGACCTCTAAGCTGGTAAGCATGGCTCGACTCAAGTGTGCTTTATAAATAGACTAGCAAAACTGTATCTATATAAGACGCTGTGATCCACTCTGGAAGCAACTCAACATAATTACTACGCTTCTGATGGATTACACATCAGTCAATCAAAGATGGAAGATAAGGAGCAGTCAATGAATGCCTGGTAACAGCTCACATTAAAACATGACGTAAAAGGTAAATTTTTATAAACTGCAATGTACAAATAATGCAGTAAAGCCAGAAAGGCTTTGAGCAAATATGGACGTTGACTCGGAGATGAGTAGCACCTGGTTTTGACATTACCTGCTGATGCATGTGCTGCCACCAGATGTCATAGGGCAGCTGAAAGTCCTGCTGCTGACTCATGTAGAAGTGGCCAATATGCAGCGGCATGGGCATCAGGCCAAACTGATGCTCAACAGGGTCATAGGTAAGCCGCTCTCTGCATCGCACCATGTTCTCACAGCGCTTACGAGGTCTGGACAGATTAATCAAAAAAGTTTCAGAATATCAATGCATCTTCACAATTGTTCCCTCCATGTGATTAGAGTAAAGATGCTACCCTCTTTTGAATGTCTCGGCGGCAAAAGAGTCACACTGAAAATAACAGATCCAAATAGGAAGGCAAGAGAACAGAAAGACTTATCAACTGATCGCTCTCACCCTTGATTCTTCCTTGCTTTTAACAAAGCACACAAAAAAAATGCGCCGTTATCGAAACTAAAAGTATATAATTTATTATATGCCCCAAACAACACACACACACACACACACACTCTCTCTCTCTCTCTCTCTCTCTCTCTCTCTCTCTCTCTCTCTCTCTCTCTCTCTCTCTCTCTCTCTCTCTCTCACTCTCTCTCTCTCTCTCTCTCTCTCTCTCTCTCTCTCTCTCTCTCTCTCTCTCTCTCTCTCTCTCTCTCTCTCTCTCTCTCTCTCTCTCTCTCTCTCTCTCTCTCTCTCTCTCTCTCTCTCTCTCTCTCTCCACTACGCGACTAACTACTCGATCTTTACGTTACCTGTTGCTCTGCCCGGCCCAAAAATTTACCTGCGCTGGCAGCTGATTTTGAATGGATTTCTTTCGGATTTAATCATAATTAAAAGCCTCAAAATATTTATTTGAGGCAATGAAGTTCAAAAGAAAAAGCTATAAATGAAAAGTAGAGATTTTAAAGTTTGCAATGATACCACTTATGTTGAAATAAGTCTGCACACTTAATAGCAATAGTCTTATTTAAAAGGCTCTTTGCATAAAAATTTCTGAAAATTTTGAGCTGTTTTTTAAATGACTATAATTTTTCTCTCGCACCATAAAAGCGGCAGGAAACTCCGTATAAAGAGAGAGCAATATTTGAAGAAACAGATGCTATAAAAATTACTCACGCCTAAACAGGGCCTGTTCGGCTGCGGGACTCATAGTCCATCTGGTTATCTACAGAGCTGACAGCTACTGGGACACAGAGGGGTAACTGGACTGGAGTGTTCCTTGTTTCTTGATAACAGGCGTGTTAATGGTGCAGGATTGCTTGATATTGGCAGTTTATGCCACCCACAAGTTATAGGGGTTGTTGTTTAACAGTAACAAGTTAGACGATCAGGACTAAATAAGATAAGTAGTTTGCCTTCGTGCTATCATTCTACTATACTTGCTCATAAATTTTGAAAAGGGTTTTTACTACAGTACTCGCACATTTAAAACGTGGAGTCGTGAAGTATAATGTAATCATTCTCCTCCCACCCCCCACCCCCCCTCTTTTAAGTTCTGGCACATTTTGTCTTTGCTATTGTCGAATGCAACATTTCTCACCTTGTTCTCCTTGTATTGCCAACCCAAGGTTAATTTTTTTTTTATTCATGAAATCTAGGCAGTGTATGTCACTAATGTCATGCTTAGGGGTGATGCTGTGTAGAAATGTCTGTCTGAAGTAATGTACCGCTTCATTTCTAGTTTTGCCTTATCTATCTTATCTTGTTCGGCAGAGCTATATAACTAAATATTTAAGGACATGTCTGATGTGTTCATTCAATTTCTAGTCTTTACCTTCTACCCTAACATTATGGGCTATTGTTATTTTTCCAACGATGTAGATAATTTCTTTTGTCTGTTCTTTGTATCGACGAAAAAGATTAGTTTTGTTTTGAGGGTTTTAGAATACATGCTTTTAAAACAATATGAGAAGCTTAATTGCCAACTAAAAATCTCTTACATTAACAGGATGAAACTATAAATATCCGATAATTCATAGACCAATGATATTGGTAAGAATTAAGGTCTGGTTATGATTTTTGCCAATTATGTGCTAGAGCCGACTTGAAGCATCATAACTTTGTTCGTGTTTGCTTTACAAGCATATTTTTTGCTAAAATTCTTACTCAAAGGTTTTCTTCGGGTTTTAAAAAAAAAACAAGCATTAAAATCGTAGGTGCGATTCACTAGTTATGACCTATTAAAAAATGTAATCTACCACAATTTCAAAGGTTTACATACCCTTTTAAAAATAGCTCTAGACCCCTTAATTTTAACGCATTTCACATAAAAAACAATCTAAATAAAGGTGAAAACTTGATGAGTACTGTGAAATATAAATATCCAATAAAAACCGATAAGATCATGACTAAAATGGGTTTTGGGAACAGCTAAATTTCAAGTCTTGTTCCGCTCTCAGTTATCTGCCCCTGCTCTGACGGTCAGAGCCCCCCGGACAGTTTTATTGCTGGTTATCAGAGCCCCACGGGGATGCGCGTGGTCAGCCCAGGCAGATCAGAGAAAAACCTAAAGATTCGGAATTCTAAGGATTTTCGTTGCCGTGATCTGTCTGTCTCTCTCTCTCTCCTCTCTATGTCTGTCTGTCTGTCTGTCTGTCTGTCTCTCTCTCTCTCTCTCTCTCTCTCTCTCTCTCTCTCTCTCTCTCTCTCTCTCTCTCTCTCTCTCTCTCTCTCTGTCTCTGTCTCTGTCTCTCTCTCTCTCGCGCGCGCGCGATGAATTCAGCTAAGTTCCATGGAGAGGTTGTTTGTCAAAATAGATAGATTAGATCTGCTCTATACTCTTCCCCTTGTTTCTTCGACTCGACCAGATCTAGTAACCACAGATGGTGCCGCTGATTGCTACATGTCGAAATGAGATCGGCGAAGACAAAAAGAAAGAGGGGGTGGGGGAGTGTGGAGGCAGGAATAAAACATAGGCTACAACTTTAATAGGTTAAACAGTTTTGCTGACTATTTTATATTATCGAGATACTGACACTCGATTTTATTGAAACAAAAGTCGCCGACAAAGTAATTCAATTTGGAAAAAAATTATCTAGAGGAAGAAACGATCATTTCAGACATTCGTTTCTCTCGAGCCACAGCCACAGGTTCATCTCATTCTGTTGGGTGAGAGGAAAAAGTGTGTTTTTACTCATCTTCTCCTCCAGAGTAACAGCCACACGTTCATCTCATTTGTTGGGTGAGTGGAGAAAGTGTGTTTCTCTCATCTTCTCCTCAAGACTCACGACCACACGTTCATCTCATTTGTTGGGTGAGGGGAGAAAGTGTGTTTCTCTCATCTTCTCCTCCAGACTCACAGCCACACGTTCATCTCATTTGTTGGGTGAGTGGAGAAAGTGTGTTTCTCTCATCTTCTCCTTCAGACTCACAGCCACACGTTCATCTCATTTGTTGGGTGAGGGGAGAAAGTGTTTCTCTCATCTTCTCCTTCAGACTCACAGCCACACGTTCATCTCATTTGTTGGGTGAGGGGAGAAAGTGTGTTTAGCTCTCATCTTCTCCTTCAGACTCACAGCCACACGTTCATCTCATTTGTTGGGTGAGGGGAGAAAGTGTGTTTCTCTCATCTTATCCTCCAGAGTCACAGCCACACGTTCATCTCATTTGTTGGGTGAGGGGAGAAAGTGTGTTTCTATCATCTTCTCCTCAAGACTCACAGCCACACGTTCATCTCATTCTGTTGGGTGAGGGGAGAAAGTGTGTTTCTCTCATCTTCTCCTTCAGACTCACAGCCACACGTTCATCTCATTTGTTGGGTGAGGGGAGAAAGTGTGTTTCTCTCATCTTCTCCTCCAGACTCACAGCCACATGTTCATCTTATTCTGTTGGGTGAGGGGAGAAAGTGTTTCTGTCATCTTCTCCTCCAGACTCACAGCCACACGTTCATCTCATTTGTTGGGTGAGGGGATAAAGTGAGTTTCTCTCATTTTCTCCTCCAGACTCACAGCCACACATTCATCTCATTTGTTGGGTGAGGGGAGAAAGTGTGTTTCTCTCATCTTCTCCTCCAGACCCTCAGCCACATGTTCATCTCATTTGTTGGGTGAGGGGAGAAAGTGTGTTTCTCTCATCTTCTCCTCCAGACTCACAGCCACATGTTCATCTTATTCTGTTGGGTGAGGGGAGAAAGTGTTTCTGTCATCTTCTCCTCCAGACTCACAGCCACACGTTCATCTCATTTGTTGGGTGAGGGGATAAAGTGAGTTTCTCTCATTTTCTCCTCCAGACTCACAGCCACACATTCATCTCATTTGTTGGGTGAGGGGAGAAAGTGTGTTTCTCTCATCTTCTCCTCCAGACCCTCAGCCACATGTTCATCTCATTTGTTGGGTGAGGGGATAAAGTGAGTTTCTCTCATTTTCTCCTTCAGACTCACAGCCACACATTCATCTCATTTGTTGGGTGAGGGGAGAAAGTGAGTTTCATCTTCTCCTCTAGACTCACAGCCACACGTTCATCTCATTCTGTTGGGTGAGAGGAGAAAGTGTTTCTGTCATCTTCTCCTCCAGACTCACAGCCACACGTTCATCTCATTTGTTGGGTGAGGGGATAAAGTGAGTTTCTCTCATTTTCTCCTCCAGACTCACAGCCACACATTCATCTCATTTGTTGGGTGAGGGGAGAAAGTGAGTTTCATCTTCTCCTCCAGACTCACAGCCACACGTTCATCTCATTCTGTTGGGTGAGAGGAGAAAGTGTGTTTCTCTCATCTTCTCCTCAAGACTCACGACCACACGTTCATCTCATTCTGTTGGGTGAGGGGAGAAAGTGTGTTTTTCTCATCTTCTTCTCCAGAGTCACAGCCACACGTTCATCTCATTTGTTGGGTGAGGGGAGAAAGTGTGCTTTTCTCATCTTCTTCTCCAGAGTCACAGCCACACGTTCATCTCATTCTGTTGGGTGAGGGGAGAAAGTGTGTTTCTCTCATCTTCTTCTCCAGAGTGACAGCCACACTTTCATCTCATTCTGTTGGGTGAGGGGAGAAAGTGTGTTTCTCTCATCTTCTTCTCCAGAGTCACAGCCACACGTTCATCTCATTCTGTTGGGTGAGAGGAGAAAGTGTGTTTCTCTCATCTTCTCCTCAAGACTCACGACCACACGTTCATCTCATTCTGTTGGGTGAGGGGAGAAACTGTGCTTTTCTCATCTTCTTCTCCAGAGTCACAGCCACACGTTCATCTCATTCTGTTGGGTGAGGGGAGAAAGTGTGTTTCTCTCATCTTCTCCTCCAGAGTGACGGCAACACTTTCATCTCATTTGTTGGGTGAGGGGAGAACGTGTGTTTCATCTTCTCCTCCAAAGTCACGGCCACACGTTCATCTCATTCCTTGTTGAGTGAAGACAGAAAGTGTGTTTCTCTCATTTCTCCTCCAGAGTCAGGGCCTGACCTTCATCTCATTCCTTATTTTAAGGGATAACAGAGAGTGTGTTTCTCTCAACTCTGGCGGCCTGCTCCCCCAGTGTTTGTCAACAAGTGGCTCAAGGTAGAACCTGAGCGGGCTTTGGGAGGGTGGCTGTCAGCTCTTCTGGCGGTGACCCCCGGGAGTACTAGCATGAAAGCAGGCCAGGAGCAGCCGATCCAGACCTACAGAACTAAACCTAATCTCTGGCTCACTCTCTAACCCCACGGAAAATCGATAGGCCGATATTTCGGAAGGGATAGGAACGTTACTTTGGCTGTGTTTTTGACGTCAACAATCGAGGTCAGAGCAGTTGGACTCCTCGGCTCATCTAACCATACATTCTAGGGCGATACAATCGAGGAGAAAGGAGGAATCGCCTGTGCGACCTACTCTACTCAGTTCTTAGTTAGTGTTGCTTTTGGTTTGGGTTTTAGGTTTGGGTTTTGTTTCGGTTTTTGTCTTTTTTAAAGGGGGCGGGGGTGGTGATGGTGTATGTTTGCTGCTATAATTTTTTTCTCTTTTTGTTTGTTTTGTTTTTTAATTATTATTTTTTTCAACAAGAACAGCTCTTTCAGAAAATTATTTAATAGCTTGGAAACTTTGGGTCAGTTAAGATCGTAACAAATCCAGGATGTTTCTACATCAGTAGCACAGTGTCGTCAGCTACTCAGCTGGCGTCACTTGTTAATGGATTGGTCTGAATCAAATTCTCGGCACTCCTGACTAATCCGAGTTTGGTTTCTGCCTTGCATTGCTAGTTCCAGAGTAGAGAAGCTAGATTGTGTTGCTGGCTGAGGAAACGTGTGCGGTGAATTGCCAGATCCCCCCTCCCCTCCCCCTCCCCCCCCCCCAAAAAAAAAAAAAAAAAAAAAAAAGCTCTTCCGCCTGGGCATTGTCCCGTTTGCTGGCAGTCAAAAGCTGCCATGTTGCACTCTGTTATAAAACACCACTAGCATACACCCGGTCTACGACGGTAATCACTCGGATTTCATTGCAGAAGTGTGCGAACTATTTTTGTTCTATTATTTTAGACACTGAGGATACGGGATCAAACATTGTATTTTGTTCTATTATTTTAGACACTGAGGATACGGGATCAAACATTGTATTTTTGTTCTATTATTTTAGACACTGAGGATACGGGATCAAACATTGTAATTTTGTTCTATTATTTTAGACACTGAGGATACGGGATCAAACATTGTATTTTTGTTCTATTATTTTAGACACTGAGGATACGGGATCAAACATTGTATGAAATTAAAAACAGCATAATTGAAATTATTACACTCAATTTTTGTTACAAGTATATATTCATATTGCTGGCAAAACTGCGGCCCTTTGTGTCACATCAGTGTCTTCCAACCAAGTTACAATTAACAAAGCCGAGGCAGTATGAGAATGGTCAAATAGCGGGGAAAAAAAGTGAACAAATAAGTAAGAAAGAAAAAAAAGAAAATAAAGACCTGTCCCTTCCCACCTTGACGTGCTTCAGGCATTAAAACAAAGGAGGTGTGACACTTTTATTTCGTGATTTGTCTTGCCCGGTGAACGGCAGGTTCAAAGCGTGCACACACACTGTAAGCGCCAAGTCTCGCATCTGTTTCAACGTCAGTAGTTGCGGTTCACTTTTGTTTTTTAAACGATTAGTAGGAAATCAGTTTCCTGCATAATTCATTACCAATTACCAACCTGAGAGGGTAATCAAACATTCTGATAATGATCGCATCATCTTGCTATAAAAGACCAGTAGTACAACATGTGTTCCTGAATCAGCATGCCGTATACGAGGAAACAGATGACAAGCAATAGAGGATTCACTCAAGTGGAACGAGGCATTCAGTCAATACACGGGCGTGTATGAATTGGTCGGGAGGGCGGCGTGGGAGGTGGCAAGCGGTTCGAGTCACTAGAAGCTGGACTCTTGCAGCAGGTGGGCCTGCCTTGCCCTGACAACACCTGGCCTAGTTCTAACCACAGCGTGTTTTGTGCAAGTGCAGCTTTGCATGGGCGCGTTCGCAATTACCCCCAGATACAGAGAGCACGGAGCCAGTTGAACCAGATGGACTGTCCTAGTTCTCTGGTCGGACGCTGTCAAACAGAATCCATGCTCTCACCCTTTGTCCTGGTCAGGTTTCAGCTACACCTAACCCTAATTTCCTCTTTATTTGCTTATGAGAAAGATTTTCTGGTCCGACTAACGCCAGACCTCGCTACGTCACGAATCAAGGTTGCATCGCAACATGTAGTTGACTTCGGATAATTTTTGCCTTTCGCAAAATCTGGAAAGTTTTCCGTTTTATTATGAGATTCTCTTGTATCGGTAATCCTGCATTTATTTGTTTACACAAAGATACCACAATAACCAAGTGAAGCTTTTTTGGTCTTGATTTTTATTATGCATATGAATCAGCCTGCGGTGATAGTTGCCGCCTTGTTGTATACCCGAAGGTCGCGTGTTGTGACGCGTCCCGTGAGAGACACGAGCACTGTTCATTGAGCTGTCAACGTGCCGGAACAAGGCAGAGTGGAGCTGCTGAAATCGACCCGCTCAGCGTGAAGACATGAACCAAGCGTCGTCCGGTGGTCTTCAACAACGCGACATTCCGTGCCGGGCGTGTGGTACAGAATCGATCTGATCCAGCGCGCTAGATAGAAGAGGACAAATCTGGAATTGAGAACTGAGAGAGAGAGAGAGAGAGAGAGAGAGAGAGAGAGAGAGAGAGAGAGAGAGAGAGAGAGAGAGAGAGAGAGAGAGAGAGTTAGCTTCGTCACAGCTGCGTGCTAGCCTCTCAGACACGCTTTCAAATAAACTGCCTGGCCCTCCAGCTCTATCTTGTGACCGTAGGAAGGATTTCTTTAATTCTTTAATTCTCACATGAAAATTCTCGAGGAGGGGATGGGATGCGAGACGGAATAAAACAAACCTATTGCCCGACAGTGCTGACTTCGCGGTCTGTTTCAATCAGGATGCCAAGTCCCGTTAGGCCCATCGCCAGACTTTTCTAACCAATAATGTTCCGGTACATACACTCCTAACATTGGTACCACTTTAATACGAGTTCTAATATTTAGTTACCCTATGCCATTTCGTGCGCTTTCGGGTTAAAAAAAAAATAAAAAATAAGTAAATAAACCTTAGATCAATCTATTTATCCAAACTGAGACATTCTTACTTTTTCCTTGACAAAAGCAATCATCTGTGCAGTGGATTCCTAGAAGAATAATCAAATTATTCCATTTTCTTTCCAACCGTTTCTTTATAAAACATTCACTTCTTTAAGCTTACCATTATATTGTTTTGTCGGGTTTTCTGAGAAGGTGCTCAGCTAGAGATTGCTGCCTCCCACGATAGAGCGCGGCCACAAACAATGCTGTGAGGAGGCAGTCCCAACCGGAGTCTGGGCCACCCTGCCTGGCTTCCCTAGTCTAGTCTGGAGATGTCTGGATCAGTATCCTTGATGACTGTCCTAACCGGTGTCTGGGCCACCCTGCCTGGCTTCCCTAGTCTGGAGATGTCTGGATCAGTATCCTTGATGACTGTCCTCACCGGAGTCTGGGCCACTCTGCCTGACTTTCCTAGTCTAATCTGGAGATGTCTAGATCAGTATCCTTGGTGACTGTCCCAACCGGAGTCTGGACCACCATGCCTGGATCAGTATCCTTGATGACTGTCCCAACCGGAGTCTGGGCCACCCTGTCTGGCTTCCCTAGTCTGGAGATGTCTGGATCAGTATCCTTGATGACTGTCCCAACCGGAGTCTGGGCCACCCTGTCTGGCTTCCCTAGTCTAGTCTGGAGATGTCTGGATCAGTATCCTTGATGACTGTCCTAACCGGTGTCTGGGCCACCCTGCCTGGCTTCCCTAGTCTGGAGATGTCTGGATCAGTATCCTTGATGACTGTCCTCACCGGAGTCTGGGCCACTCTGCCTGACTTCCCTAGTCTAATCTGGAGATGTCTGGATCAGTATCCTTGATGACTGTCCCAACCGGAGTCTGGGCCACCCTGCCTGGCTTCCCTAGTCTAGTCTGGAGATGTCTGGATCAGTATCCTTGATGACTGTCCCAACCGGAGTCTGGGCCACCCTGTCTGGCTTGCCTAGTCTAGTCTGAAGATGTCTGGATCAGTATCCTTAATGACTGTCCCAACCGGAGTCTGGGCCACCCTGCCTGGCTTCCCTAGTCTAGTCTGGAGATGTCTGGATCAGTATCCTTGATGACTGTCCTAACCGGTGTCTGGGCCACCCTGCCTGGCTTCCCTAGTCTGGAGATGTCTGGATCAGTATCCTTGATGACTGTCCTCACCGGAGTCTGGGCCACTCTGCCTGACTTCCCTAGTCTAATCTGGAGATGTCTGGATCAGTATCCTTGGTGACTGTCCCAACCGGAGTCTGGACCACCATGCCTGGATCAGTATCCTTGATGACTGTCCCAACCGGAGTCTGGGCCACCCTGTCTGGCTTCCCTAGTCTGGAGATGTCTGGATCAGTATCCTTGATGACTGTCCCAACCGGAGTCTGGGCCACCCTGTCTGGCTTCCCTAGTCTAGTCTGGAGATGTCTGGATCAGTATCCTTAATGACTGTCCCAACCGGAGTTTGGGCCACCCTGCCTGGCATCACTAGTCTAGTCTGAAGATGTCTGGATCAGTATCCTTGATGACTGTCCCAACCGGAGTCTGGGCCACCCTGCCTGGCATCACTAGTCTAGCCCGGAGATGTCTCTGGTGCAGCTAGAGGATCAGTATCCTTGATGACTGTCCCAACCGGAGTCTGGGCCACCCTGTCTGGCTTCCCTAGTCTGGAGATGTCTGGATCAGTATCCTTGATGACTGTCCCAACCGGAGTCTGGGCCACCCTGTCTGGCTTCCCTAGTCTAGTCTGGAGATGTCTGGATCAGTATCCTTGATGACCGTCCCAACCGGAGTCTGGGCCACCCTGTCTGGCTTCCCTAGTCTAGTCTGGAGATGTCTGGATCAGTATCCTTGATGACTGTCCCAACCGGAGTCTGGGCCACCCTGTCTGGCTTCCCTAGTCTAGTCTGAAGATGTCTGGATCAGTATCCTTAATGACTGTCCCAACCGGAGTCTGGGCCACCCTGCCTGGCTTCCCTAGTCTGGAGATGTCTGGATCAGTATCCTTGATGACTGTCCCAACCGGAGTCTGGGCCACCCTGCCTGGCTTCCCTAGTCTGGAGATGTCTGGATCAGTATCCTTGATGACTGTCCCAACCGGAGTCTGGGCCACCCTGTCTGGCTTCCCTAGTCTAGCCCGGAGATGTCTCTCGTGCAGCTAGAGGATCAGTATCCTTGATGACTGTCCTAACCTACTTAGCAACAGAGGTGACGGCCAGCACCTCGCAAGCATAACGCATGTTACTTTCCAAGAGACCCAAGGCCAAATGGCTGCCTAGATCTAGGCCATTCAATCACAGCTTTTGTATGCAGGCGGAGCAAAATGGAAAAGATGCGGCAGCTATGGACCTAACAGGAAGTGGGCTCTGTTTAGCGATATTGAACTGTGTGGACGATCTTCCTGTAATATTGTTCACTTTGCCACTCATCCCTTGAGGTGGATGCGTCTCGCACGTGCATAGTGTTCGACTAACGATCAGAACTGACGCTGAGCTTACAAAGCCATGGTTTGGGGGGGGGGGGGGAGACTAGTCCATCTGCCTGTTAGTTTAGCTAGGAATTAAAAAAGCAATGTAGAAAAAAACGTAGGGAAGGGGATTGGTTTTGAAGGTAAATCTTTCCTAACATCGGTAAAGTGCAGTGAGCACACGTGAAAGAAGAAACCCGTAGCCGATAGACTTCACTGTTTTCAGTTAACAGCAACAGTTTCAAGGGGTCTAACTCTAATACAACCACAACAACATCTCAACGGTCAGGGAAAGGTAGTCGTTTCTTACTTTGGTGTATTTATCATTATTATTATTATTCTTATTATTATTATTATTAACTTTTTTATTTTATTACTAAGATATAAATAAATTATCATATTGCTTCCATTCTATGGAAGTTAATATAACAATGTACGTTCGGGCGAAGAAAAAGAATTTTGTGTCAATAAAAACACTTGAAAGAATAACATGGAAACTTTTAGAACTCAATGATTATGATTGCGCTAGAAGCTGTCTTCTGTGTAGCCACAGGTCACGCTGATGTTTGACACCCCTCGAACCCTATTCTATTGCTACTGCTGCTGCTGCTACTCCTGCTCCTGCTCCTCCTCCTCCTACTACTCCTACTTCTACTACTACCACTAAATGTACTAGACAGACTATGTGCATTGCTGCAGAGAACAGTGTGTGCCACTGTAAGCTTAGTGTCTCCAGAAATCCGTGTCCACTCTCATAACCACATGTAGTTATTCTTAGTAATCTATATACTACCTATTGCAATTGGAGGCGAGAGAGAGAGAGAGAGAGAGAAATTAAGAGCGAGGTAGGTGTATGAATATATATATATATATATATATATATATATATATATATATATATATATATGTATGTATATATGTATATATGTTTACGGGCAACAAAGTAAAACAAAAAAGGCTGTTCAAGTCGTAGTGAGAAATGGCGCCAAAAACTGGAGACCGTGGAGCGCGGGGAGCAGCGGCAGCAGCTGCAGCAGCAGACGGCAAGGTCGAGGGGATGAAGCGACCGCACTGAATGGGCATGTGAGACACCGTGAAATAGGAAATCATGTTGTGCTCTGCGCGTCTCTGGTCGACTGTTTCGCTTTACAACGTTGCATCCGATCCACTCTGTGTCACCAACCAAGGACGCAAACTGGTTTGAGGTGTGCCTGTTCTTTCAAGACATTTTTGACATCCGCTGAATTGTTCACAAGAGTCGTTGCCGCAGAATGTTTTTTTTTTTTTCTTCCCTAAAAGTTAAAGACTCAGTCGTTTTCTTCTCAAAGCAAGTAGGTGAAAAAAAAATAAATGCAGGCCAAAGAAGTTGTGAGTGTCGTCTATCATGATGTCACACAACTGATCAGAATCCACTGGGATGTGCTACGCGGGATCACCATCTAACTACACAGATTACACAGAGACAGCTTTCAGAAATCGCGTGGAACTTACCGCATACAGGTTAAA